>JXXA01006518.1:0-13415 GCA_000956255.1 Anopheles punctulatus
CCTAGTTGCCGACATTTGCATGTAAAATTACGTAACAAACCATCTTGCCGGAACCTTTACCAACGCTCCTTTCTCTTTCTCTCTCAAAAAAAAACAAATAAGTAACGAAAACCAGTGCCATTATTTTTCTAACTCAAAATAAAACAGTGTAACAGTTAGTGTGAAACGAATTTAAACATGATTAAATTTCAGTACCTTTCCCCGATTCAATAAATTCCCTATTTTGAGCAAACCATTCGTATCTATTTCTGAACGTTTAAAGGAAAGAACATTGCACTCATTAGTGTAGAATATTATAATAACTAAAGTATGTCTTTATGCTCCTTATGTTTATTATCGGACAGTTAAGACAAGAACTAACGATGTGTGGAATGTTGGTGCATAAAAAGGATCGTAAAATCGGACACATTTCGCGATTAAAAATACTTTACAACCGCGCGACCAGAATGCTTTCCATACTTTGTACTTACCGTAGCAGAACGGATTAATAATGCTTGCCCGTTATCTGCGAGTAGTAGTCGACGACTAATGTATTTATCCAGTACGGTGCAGGATGGTAGCTGTCCAGGTGTTGAGATACTATCGATCCGTGCCGAGATTTACGTGTTAATCAAACTCGTTTCACAAGCTTGTAGCACTCGTGCGCCAAGACAGTTTGCACCATCGCAATGACTGGTCATTTGTGCGACGGGTGAAGGAAAACAGATAATGCCGGCTAGAGGACGAAACGGATGAATGGCAAGACGGTACGCCGAGATTAGCAGCGAGGCAGCGAAGCGGAGGTGCCCAACCGTGCGGTGGTGGCGGTGGGTGAAAGTGGTGAGATTTAGTAGTGTTGCATTAAACGGGATGCAAATGCAATAGCAGCGCTATAAAGCATAATAAATAAATCGATTAGATAAAGTCAATTTAAAAAGATTAATGTGCCGCCGCAGAATGAATGTTTAAGGAGCACCCTGGTCGCGCACGGACGGCGTCCCCGGGGGCCGGGTGCGTATCGGGTGCGTCCTACGCGAACCCGCTGACCAATGGCGAAGCGTTTGTGAAAGCGTCAACAGGCACCGGAGGCGCGTACGCAAATTATGTGCACACAGCGGGGTAGATTTATACGTAACACATCTTTGCTTTGCAACGGACGGTACCGCTATTAAACATTACTGCGACACGTTTGCACTTGCTGACGAACCCGCGGCGGTCCCGCTGCTCAAGATGCAAATAGCTCGCATTCCTGTGATTAGCCGGTGGGGCAGATATCCTTTTTTTTTGTTTGAGTGGTTTGTTTTCAAGAGATTGTACTCACAGAAGTATTCGATTCCGATGCTTACTAGGGAAAGGCTTACATTTAAATTTCGTTCTTGTGGATTATTGATCGAATAGAAACAACAAAAAAAAAGCAGATCTAGTTACATGTTGCTTTAGCGCAGTTCGACTGCTTATATTGAACGATGCTTATTATTTCGAGTAAATTTCGATTCGAAGTGCATGCAACGAGAAGGTACATGCACGATGCTTTATAAAACGCTGGGTTAAGCAAATGGTCACATCGCGAGACCACCGTGGCGTACGGTGCGCATAAAGTTTTATCGAACCCGGGGCCAGGCTAGGGACGCAGCCCCCGTCGGCGTATTTACCTATTTATTATTATCGTAATTTATGGTGGGCCAATCGAGAAATAGGTGAGCTGGGCTGGGATCGCTCACTCTTGATCGTTTAGCGTCAAGCGTAGGTTGCGAAATGACCAAGCGGTTGGTGCGGCGGAATGAGAGATGGGGATGGAAGCAGGATGTCGGAAAAATGTGCGCACGAAGCGCGCTGAAAGATGCAACCTTGTTGTCTAAGCGCCTACGGCAGCGCCTATTGCACCGTGCCACTACATCCGGACGTATGGTTGGATGAGATGTCGCTGCCGGTTTGACGGCAGAAGGGATCGGGGGAAAGGGTCGGTACGTTGAAAATTTCTCATACATGGTTTCGGTTGGAACCGAGTGGGGTTTGGTTAGATTGTCTTGAACGCCGGTATAATAGATTCAATCAAAACTACTCGACACTTTACAAATAACATCGATTTTAAAAGAACGGTGCGAGATCCCACCGCGTCCATTCGCTAGCCTCCTCTACCCGCTCCCACACCCCTCCCCCCCCTTCTTCCGTGCTGTTCTGTTCTGAGTGATGATGGCATCGCGAACGATGGAAGGGACTCCAGCAGGGTTCGTGCGCGAGAAATGGCAGATCTAGCGCGACCTATGTTAAACAAGCAATGCTTTTAATACCGACTCAAGGACTACCGCTTCGCTTGTCCAAGTGACCCGTGAGTGCAGCGTAAGAAATGGAGTCATGCTCACCAGCAGCCACCGCATCGCATCGCACCGTCATGGAATGCACCGTTTCGCGGGCCTGGGTTTCTGCCGCTTTCTGCCAGCGAACGGAACGGAAGCCCATGTGCGCAAACGTGGCTTCCCCGGGTGCTGCATTCGTGTTGGAGGGGCCCTCGGGGGAAATAACGGCGTTGCTAACATTTGAGGACCACCGGTTCCCATCCGTGCCGCAACAATGCCAACATGGTTAGCGATGATTTAATAAAATTAATTCCTTCTGCTCGCCAAAGGGATACCGTTTGACATTTCGCACCGGCGCTGTAGGGTTTGGGCAACATTTAGTGTGCCCTCCGATGGATGTGTTTGATCGTTTGCGATCGATAAACGTGCCGTACTTCGCAGGGATCGGGGGCTCAAATCGCGACGAGACGCGAGAGCCGCACCATTGCACCATTTCACGCTCGCAGGAACCAGTTGGCGCGCGGTAAATGAGTGTGATGCGAGGTGCAAATGTGAAGAAAATAGCAAAAACCAAACAAAAAAAAAACAAAAAGAAAAACACACCAAACGCAAACTTCCAACGCTGGCAAACGCTGCAAAATACGACCTTCTGCGCACGGTGACCGAGGGCACACGCGGGGGGAACGGGATCCCCGTGGCCACCGGGGCCGGTTCGGTGCCGAAGCCGTCGGCCGCAAGTAGGAAGTCTCCGAGGGGGCAGATTAGCGTGCATTGAGTTTGTGTTTTGTTTTTATTATTAGATTACAACTTAATTCTAGCTTTCGTGCGGGTTCGACATTTCGCTACTCTTGTTTAAAACGTACGCACGCACGAAAGTCTCAGGGCTGCGGTCGCGCCGCTGCACTCATACACGTGTCCGTGTACCGCATGCGGCGCTGGTCGAGATCTCCGAACACCTGCCCGCGCACAGCGGTCACACTGATAATACACTGGTATAGGAAATTAATTTGAATATTCATTACAGCCGGCCAGCTATGCGCTATCGGTGGCAGGTTGCTGCTGCCCGGTCAAGGGTCCCCACGGGAGGTAGCCGACTTGCTCGGTGCCCGCCGGTGCAGGGGAGAGGAAGCGTAAAATATTGGCTATTAATCAAATTAAGTGCAGCTTATAATTAGTATATAGCGGCCGAGAATGGGCTGTTGGCAAAAGTGACAAAATTGTTTCGGACTGTACCTGCTGTACAACGCGTTGGTTCGTTCAAACGGTTGTATTTCCCGTATTATTTTAGTACTTACTCGCAAGCACTTAAGCAGTGTAACGTTCATTCAATTTCATAGTTAGTATATTTTTTTCCCAAATTAATTGTACCGAATTACGCACCTACTGTGGTCCGATTTAAATGGGGCGTCCGATCTGTGTTATGAGCGAGTACAGCGAACTGTTAGTTAAATTCATTTGAGTTTTGAATTTAACCTGTTTTATCTGAGCTAGCAAGAATTGAAGCATTTCTGCGGAAAGTGCACGACCTATCGTACAACAGGTGCACGAACAGGATTGTTGGTATTTCAGGCACGCGTAACAATCTTAGTCACGAAATGTTGACAACTGGTTTGGGCAGTTTGAGTTAGAAACGGAAAGAAAAATTTGTAAGTAGTGAAGCAAGCATTTTATTTCATAAATAATGATTTAATAGCAATAAGAGTATTTACAACTTTCTTGATTACAATCGTTGTAAATTATTCTTTAACTCAATTTTTCTGTGGCGTAAAATATGCAGAATTTTTGGACAATATACATTGCTTATTGGAACACACTTTAATTATCGTGCCGCTAAGATGTCACATTACAGAGAGATATAAATCACTTTGTGGTGTTGCGGTGATTCGTTGAAAATGTTACAAGTCATGTTTTGTACCATTTACTATCGTCTGTTTTATTCAAGAATACTATTGACTGGTTCGATAGGGTTTGAAACGATTTCAGAAGTCGCTTTAGCTTGACGTCCTGAACGCTATGCGATCGTCTAGCTGAAAATAATGTTTGACTGCATGCAACATAGTTGTTCTGATAACAAAATTGTAGTACAACTATTTGCAGTATCCAAAATTTCGTGCTACGACCGGAAGAACGTTTACCATTTAGCGGTGATATTAATCCATCGAAGGCTTAGTGCGACTCACATGCGACTCTGAGACATTGATCTCTTGGCTGGGTTCGGGAGGAAGATGCTCATGAGGATTGTTGCCCCCGTTTATGGGTAAGGACATTCAAGGAATCTTTCTATAGGCTGATTATTGTTTACCATATAATATTTGACGAGAACCTGGTATTGTTAGAAGAATCACACCGAGGGAGAGGCGTCAAAACTTTTGCTAGAACAGTTGAAAATCAAACATGGCTAAAAACGCTAAACGATCGTGAGTGTTTTCGGGATTTGTTGCTGATGAGGAACTACGTAGTTAATATTTATCGATATCTAGGACCATTTTCCATCATAACTCAAATTGAAATTGCACTGATTAAAATAATTTAATACGTCCATCATGCTTAAATTCTAGACTCCTACAACTGGAATTAACTTCCCGAATATGTTAAATTAACATTAAGAAAGCTCAATATTAATTATAAAATATCTCAGACACCGAATTTATAATGGTAGGTCCTATTGGATCAAATGATTTTAAACCTCTTAGGCAGCAAATAAAAAAATAGTACAGAAAATTAATGGCATTTGGTATTTGGTACGCTGAATACTTTACAGGAAAATAGAGTTTAACTCATCAACAAGTTTCTATCCTCACAAACGCAGAGTGACTGAACGGTGTCGGAAGAAATAAAGATTTCTTATCTTCCCTCGATTACGGGCTGCTTGCTCCACGGTTGCTAATGTCCGTCTAGTAATAGCTCTCCATTACGAACCATTAGTAAAACACGGCACAAATCACAGCTCATCACACAGTCGTCCATCGCTTTGCCGATAGTAATCGTACGGTGCTACCGGGCACCGGCCATCGGGAATCTCCGTCGCACCGAGAGTGGCCGAGCGGTGGCCGAGTCTGCCTGTGCTGCGGCCAGCCTGCGGTAGCCTTGCTTAACAGTAGCTACTCAGTGTGCACCTCTTGTAGAGGATGTTTGCGCACTGTTTGCCGTGATGATCATGTGAAGTGATTTATGAGTGCATGCAGAAAGCATACCGATGCAACAGCAGCTGTCATTGATGGTTTCTAATGGCTGATCGACCCCGCTGTACCGGGGCGGCGCTCGCAGCAGACAGACGGCCATTGAGCTGACTGGTGCTGTTTGTTTTTGAAGTATATTTACACGCGCACGCGCACGTGCTCACGGCTCGCGACCGTGCCAGCTTCATATCGATAAAGGCGAAAAAGCACGCCGGGAGAAAAGATTAAGTTGTTTTTCGCAACACACGCTTGCCGTGGTGGAGATGCAAATAGGCAGCGGCAAAGGGCTTGATTAGTTTGCCGCTGCTATCCTTGGCACCGGACTGTGACCAAGCAAGGTAATGGTGAAAGAGGGGCCGCAAATCGAGCGCTTGTTGAATGATGAAATGTATTAATTATCTTTAGCTTTCGGGAAGATATCACCTTTCCAGAAAGGTGAAATAAAATTTAATTGAAATGGACCCAGACATTGCAGCACACGAGACCCGAAATCCGTGAAATGGCTGTACGTACGTTTGGCATCTCCCGTAAAAATTATTCACAACATTATAGGCCCGATTTTTCCAATCGTGGGCTTTTTAGAAGGCACCGAGTTCTGGTGCACCGAGCGATTAACGATTCGCCCCCAGCAGGTGCGGTCGTAAATCGAAGGCTTAGCGCCAGCACCGAACCATTTTTATCCATGTGTTACTCACCCGTATTTCGACACCGAACGCGTACAATTGGTTTCCCCGCATGAATAAGCACTAAATCTCGCACGGCACGGACGGACCGCTATGGTGGTGAAATGGCCGGAAGGAAGATGCACAAATAAATTCCCGGCCTAACGAAATGGTAGGAGGAACTGGTCAGAATCGTCGGGCACCGAAAACCGAATCCTCTTCGTCGACAAATAAAGATATGATACTGTTGTTGTTGTTTTTTTTAATGCTTCGTGTTTAAAATATTGTGTAAATCAATTACGAAGAGCGATAGCGAAGGTGTGCACGGTTCGCCCAACGAAACCGCATACGTTCGCTTGGGTTTGGGTTCGCTAAAGGAGGCCGGCGGGTCACAGACACACGTACACGGGTGAAGTGACTGGTACATATCGGCTGGTGCTGATGTCAAAACAGCCAGCAATCAATGTACGATCATCGGCGCTATCATTATGGATTATTATTATTTTGTTTCGATTTGTTGCCTTACACCTTTGCGCCGGTATTGCTCTGGCTGCTAACGCCGACGTGCTTAAGCCGAGAGCGTGGCGAGAACGGAAGATACATCTCTAGAGGCCCTAACGTACAACCGGATTTGAGCGAATGGAAAAATAAGGTGTAAAAAATTAACATATGGAAAAATTAAGTCTTTCAGCGATTTCTTTACGATATAGGGTAACATTTTTACGACTATATTCTCTTCGTTTTCACAAAGCAGAAAGGATGGGAAACAGTGGTTAATATATTCATTCATCGATGAGTGTATGAAAATATTATTTACAAAAAACATGATTGTTTCCGATGCTGTTCCCGTGCCGGCGTGGAAAAGTAAACCGGATTCGCACGAGGGCATTAAATTGTAGGGTCCCATCGGGCCATGTGCCAGCCGATGCACTAGCCGGTGCCGGTGTTCCATCCGTTCGCATGATGAAGATCGCAAACATCCATTTATTACAGCCCATAGACAGGCTCCGTCGATAACGATCGAAATCTTGCCGCAGGAGGAGGCGAACGGGAGGCGGCGGGGAAGAAAGCGGCCGATATGCAAGCGAGCCGATGGGAGGAACATACCGAAACCGATGCTTCACTTCACGTATGCTCGCAAATGATCATGCGGCCGGCGTACGCCGGTTTGGACACACGGCGCGACGGATGAACAAACACAATAAGATCGAAGATCACTAATTGTTTATCCTGTGCGCGTGGAGGCGGTCTGGTGGACCCGATGCCCATTGCCGATGGAGCGAGGTCTCCGGGTTGCGATTGCTACGATGTTGCGCGATATCGGTATTGAGATGTAGATGCTGCCTGTATCATGCAGCGATTATGCGGATGGAAAGTGCACATGGCGTCGGTACGACGATCGTGGCGCATTTCCACGGTCGCCCATTTTCACTGATCTGTCTTCCGTGCCAGCGTTGGGATTAAGCAAGCTTAAGCGAAGCAATGATTATGACAAACATAAACCACCGTGGTCGACGAGGACGAGAGGCCAGACATCGCACTGCAGTGCAGTGTGTTTGTGAGTGTATGTGTGTGTGTGCGCTGTGCTGTATGTGCCCAGAATAAGTGAATGAACAATTTAATGCAAGCGGTTTTATTATGCCCGCAAGCGTCGCGCATTCTTCGCATCGAAAGCGATCGCGCTGTACGAGAATGAATGTCAGATCTGTTGGTTTTCTGTTCGCATCTAAATGCATTTGTCCGGTGCAGCAAGGGATGACCTTTTTCGGTGAGTACTCTGCGGGGAGAATGGGCCAAAGGGACACTTGGTTTGAGCGGTTGAGATGGTTGTTTTCCTCTCTTATGAGTCTTTGGATCCTATAAACTGCAAAGTATCCAATAAAGCTTGAGGGAGCACAAAGCCAAGGATTGGGATTGAATATTGCGACGCGTTTGATCTGCTAAACTCGATTAAGAATGCCACCCATGTCGAAGGACGATTCAATTAATAGCCGGTATTCGGTGGCCGTTTGATTGAACGGATAATGTCAAAATAGGACAGAAAATGTATGTTCGCATACAGTATTACAGTGAAACTTCCAAAGTACATCAATCGAAGGGACTGCTTTCTTTGAGAAACTGGAAACATGGGATTTGAAATTTTCTAAACAAATCCTCTAACAAAAATAATGACGTTATTCTGTAGGCAACAAAAAAAAATTTAATTTCAAGAAATGTAAAACAAAGTGGTTGTATTTCTCTGTACCAATGGATATTGTTAAGTTTAGTAAACGTACGTTCAATTCAACGCTTTAATTTGTTTGGTTAAAGACTTTAGATAGAATATTGACAATTGCAGAATTCAATACCAATCCCAGATAGTGGAACATTTATCAAAAAAGCATTCCTCGTTTGTGATATATTTACTGTGTTTGTAAAGCGTTCATCACATCTGTATAGACATTTGAAAGACAACTTCTAGAGTCAAACGGTTCAAATAAAATAAGTATTGAACGGAAGTGAGACAAATTTTGAGTTATTGCTACATAGAAAGTTATTGTTGTTTTTTTTCTTCTAAACATAAAAAATATTCGCAATAGGTGTGAACGTGCCTTTAAAATTCATTTTTCAAAGATTATTATGTTTATTTTCTTTTGTTTAAAACGGAATCAAAAGAGAATTTTGGAAGGGTTAAAATATCTATGATAAAACTATAAAACTTTAGAAAAAATCTGCATTAAGATAGTTTTTACAGTGTTTGAGCAATTGAAGCATCAAATTGCCGGAAAGATATCTTAAGTTTATTATTGTCATTATCTGTTAACATACTCTTTAATCGGACACAGCGGTGTCATCATTGCTCATGTTGTCCGTTTCACAGAGCTATTCGTTATTTTTTGTAGAAAAATCCCTTTATTGTCATCAAACGTCTTAGATCAAGCAATCAAATAACGCACCAAAAAAGAGGAACTTAATGAACTCAATTGATACCATTAAATAGTATTAAAAAAAAATATGATTGCAGTATAAACGAGGAAAGAAACTGTACGAGAGAAATATTTGTAAACATTGGTTGTGTAAGACCATTTTCCGGCTTTGTTGGGAGTAATATTATCACGTGTAATAATGCAGTATTTCTCAATAGAAGAGGAAACGAACCCAAAGAGACACAGTTTACCTTTTCTTTTGAACATTCATATATTTGAGACAAAATTGAAACACGTTACGCGACATTCGCTCTCGATTCGTTTCGCTTCACTTATTCCGCTACTTATATACGATATAGTTTTGACCAAGACGGCTTTTGTTACGCAAAGTAAAATCAATAAACAATAGTAAAGTAGACAATGAAGGATCGCATGGATTTGTTCAGAACAAGTAAACTAAAAACGTTGCGCTCGTAGGTAAAGTAAAATGAAACATTCAAGAACACTTACACGGTAGCATTTGCATACAGCACGACACAAGCAGCAATCGAATGAAAAAAATATCCTTAAAGAAAAAACGACTTAACTTTTCCACCTAAACCTAAGCGTGGTGAGCTTACAGCTAATTGGTTTTGCGATTGCTAATTAACGGCTAGTGTAGAAAGGCAAACAAAAAAAAAAACATAACTAAACGTACAAATAGGCTACGCTGTACTTTACATAGGATCGTTACACACGGTTGTACGAGGCGAATAATAATACTTTGAATTTTTGTTCGAGTGCCACCGTAGCGGAGCGTTCAATTGTTTTATCTGCTCTAGTCGCTGTTGTACTGTTGACTTCTATTTTCCATCGTGATTCTAGTGTGCACAACATCACCGAGGATGCATCTTCCTATCTTCTTTCTTTTAAAAAGGTCACAGCGACCTTTCGTCAGCACTGCCCTAACCATTAATGGCAACTAAAGAACACAAACGACCAGTTTCTACAGAGCTGATGCATGTAACAGCGGTGTGCAGTAAGTATGTTATGCTGACGGTGCAGCACACGGGTGAAGAAACTATGTACACGTGAATGAAAAGAAACTTACGCTCGAATTACTATTACTTAGTAGGATCACGCTTGTGCTAGTGCTATTCTGGTTGTATCGTAAAAATCGTAGCTTGCTTTAATCGTAGTTGTTTTAGTTTTTCATCAGGCTCTGTTGTTGATAAATAGATTAAATGGTAACGTTACGGTTGTGCTGGCAAACAACCCATCCTCTCAGCAGCACTATTCAAAGAACCAGGCGAAACAAAAAGTACAAACAAACATCGTAATGGTTAATCTTACTAAGGAAAAGGCCATGGTTGGAAGGTGATGGTTGAAGAGAGCAAGGGATGCCAAAGAGAGACAGTTGAATTTTGCAGGATTTAAATCGTTTCAGATCTAAATCCTCTAGAGATCTAAACGATCGAAAGAGAATGCTTTGAGATCAGTTTGGTATAGTGCGTTTTTTTTTGTCTTAAGAAAGATTATAAAAAAAAGATTTGATATACAATCGATTACAGCTTCACAGAGGTTCTCTACCAGTGGCTTGGGTAAGCAGGAAAGTTTAAATATGTTAAATAATTGCTTCTAGTTAGTCAAACTTCACTTCACTATCCAAGTCATTTAATGTTTTATTTTCTTCCGAGAAAATGCTTCCTAGGTGCGATTTTGGTTGCATATCTAATATTAGATGAGCAGATTTTACTAAAAAGGTTCAGCAGTTCATAAATAATCGTTGATTTCGATTTGAGAAATCGCAACGCAAGATAACCTTCGGCGAGTCACGCAAACGGATGACTCACACTGAAACGCGGGACTATTGAAGCTGTTGGTGCATAAATATTTGCTCGAGAGAAATTGCCCTTTTCCCTGGGGCTGGGTAGCGGCAAGCAGTGACGTGTTTTTTTTCTTCCTGCATCTAGGCTTGAGTTTTGTAGTCATGGCGCGGGGCTTTGCGGGTTGCGATAGCTGTGCCGGAATTTGGGTACATTTGAGCAAGAAATTAACGATCCAGTTCTAGTTAATTGTACCAAAAAGTGGTCTGTTTGCATGCGGTTGCGGGCGTCGCAAGGTGTTAAAGATGTTGAGTGTGGATTTTGTGGGCGATTTATCGCTCGCTCGTCATTATTTCCGATTCCCAAGCGGGGGACAACAATTACAAAATTACCCAAACATGGGTTGCGTGTTTGTTGATTTTTCCACATATTTTCTACATCCAAGTGACCCAGTAGCGATCGTCGTGGGTGTGGAGAAAAGCAGCCTATTGTTCTGGTGCCGGGTTTTTTTTTTAGTTGTTGAACAAAATTTGTTAATTTCTTACCAAACGCAAGCCAGTGAGTGGTATTGACGCAAAATTTTGGAACCAACCACCTACGAGCCCGTTATCCGATGGCCATGGCGCATCATTCGACAAATATTGAACCAATCGGTTATCGATTCGGTGTGGCTTACGGATTACGGTGCCCGTGTGGTTAGTGCGGGTGGTGGCCACCAGCCTTGGAGTGGGAGTAGATGTAATTTGAAAATTAACAGATCGCAACTAAATCATGTTTGTACTGAGCGGTTGTAAAAAGGAGGACGAAACCATAATTAACACCAATCCAACGCCGGCTGCTTATCACACTGCGGGCGGCAGGCTGCCTTCGTATGACGGGAGCAATAGCCACAGTGTTAATTCGGTGGAGGAGTTGCACCAACGACGCTTTAGTGTTAGCGTTTACGCTTTCGAGTGGCATTTATAAACAAATTTACAGTTGTTTGAACTATGCAAGAGTTATGCTCGGAAGAGCGAAATTCTTGCCCCTCTCGGGCGTCGCGCGTGCACGTGCATGGGGTGGAAGAAATGTTCTGTTTCGCTGGTTCGTGTACCACCGCAAATGACCATCGAGGCCGGTCGGAAGGGTAGGAGATTGAGGGGGAAAACAAGTGTCTAAAACTCCTAATCCATCATGCTTATCAGCTATTACTTATTTTTTGGTAGGTGCCGCTTCATGTGAAGCGCTAAGTGATCGCTACGGGCAAAGCTTCGCTCGCAGACGATGCACTTAAACGGTTTGGCGCCGGTGTGTTTGCGGTAGTGACGCGTCAGCTCGTCCGATCTTGCAAAACGCCACTCGCATTCTGGCCACTGGCAGGTGTACGGCTTTTCACCTGAAAGTACAGAAGAGGAGAGGAAAAGCAAACGAAACGCTGCATTAGTACGGGTGAAACTCGCGGAAGAATACGACGATTGTGAGAGTTAAGATCCATACACAATAGAACACGAAAATGCTGCGGCTGGGGTTGCACCGAACGTACCGAGCCGGTCGCGGCTTCTCCACTCGATGTCTATAATTTCTAGCCCGATTATCGTGCCACCATCGTTGCGACGGCGACATGTCGTGTCACTTTTACTACCCTCGCGAGAGCGCTATGCCCGAGACAATCGATACGAACCGCTGATTCGTGGTTGACGACGTGAAGTTATTCTTGATGCAAGATTCAGCACAGCCGGCCGATACTCGATCGCCGGGCCGTGATCGAAGTAACAACCCAACTGGATGGAAGACTCCGCTCATCGGCTCGCCAAACGAACGGCAAACGCACAACGAAAGAATCCCAATGGGGCCACGGTATGTGTTCTTGCCGACCCCGCAATTGCAAGTTGACAGGTTTTGCGTACGTACGCCGTTTCGGCTTTTCGTTGTTTTTTTCTTTCTCTCGGAAGAGATGCCATTCGGTTTTGTCATTGGACCGGTGACCCTGGGCGCAATGTGACAGGTTAGAATTGCAACGGAATGGTTGGTTTGCGGAGGATTTATGGGATTATTAAAAGACTGTATAGCCCGCTAATGGGCCGCATTTGACGGGAGGAAGAACTGCAAGCAGCCAAAGGTGTCGGTGGATGCTGGGAAATGACCCTCGGTGTGTTTTCTACACCATTCGAGCGACGGAATGGTGTTGAAGGTGAAAGAGGGTAACGCTAAATTATGGGAATTCATGGTATGTAACGCCATACGTGCGAATAAAAGGTGATTATGCTATATATTATGAATAATTTCGAAACCAAAAAATACTGATCAAAACTCATTGATGTTCCGCATACTAAACTATTTTTAAATGAAAATGTTTTCGGAAGTTTTTGTTATAAAATGCAAACTTTTAAAACCAATTGAAACAATTTTTTCTTTTTATAAACTTTAACTAACCCTACACGCATGGTGTCAATTAAAATACTTAAGATACGAACGATAGAATAATTTTGTGGTTTCAAAAGAATGTAATAAATTGCATCTTAATATGCAAACTAACTATATTTATAGATTTTTCGCTGAAACTAAAAACGTGATTCATCCTTACAGTAACTAACTTCATATGAATTGA
>JXXA01006521.1:0-17635 GCA_000956255.1 Anopheles punctulatus
CATGCTGACTCGAGCGCTGGCAATATTTTGCCCAACAGGAATGCAACATAGCCACCGTGTAAGCAATTCTCATTAAAATGCCTCACCATCATCACCTCATGAGCATGGATTGCGTGTTGTCTCATTTTAACTTCTACCACATCCCGAATGGGTGATCAAAATCGTGCCAGTGGAATTTGCAAATGCGATTTTTTTTATTTGTAACGTAACAAGTTTCGATAAGAAGCGAACGAAAACAAACCACGGAGTCAGTGTAGAAGCAAGCGTCCCTTGAAGGCATTACACTGCTGCAAATGTGCATTCCAGACCGTGTGGCTGTGCATTGCAAGACATAGTCCACGGTCGACGAGCATACAAAGTTATCGAATATTCAAAAGAAGCTTAAGGGTGCTAGAAAAACTAATACGAAACAAATACAAATAAGAGTGAACGACTGAGAGCTTCTTTACGCTTTACGACACCAACAGTGCCACCGGTGGCCGCAGGCGGCAGGTGTCGTTGGTGAATGATGATTTCACTCCCGCTGGCTGACGATAATGTCCGTGAAAATGGGGTGCCCGCTGTGAGTCCCACGCGAACAAGCGGTGCGAGCGCGTGAAAGGTACGCCGGATGTCATAATATGTATCGTGTGCGCAATTTATTCTCATTTTCACGCATCCCGGTCCCGGTCGGTAGACTGATGATCAATCTGGGTCGGTTGTTTTCAACCGAAAACCGCATTTCAGGCGTGACAGAGCGTGGAAGTGATCGTCGATTGGTTGACGAGGGACTCCCCGTTGATTTATTCACTTCACTAAAAATCAGGTCCAGTTGGTTCATTCTCTCGTGGCTGTTTGGTGAGACCAATTTGTCATTTTTTCTAAAAGTTTGAGGATTCTGCAATGTGAGGGATTTAGAATTATGGGCTAGACAATGGACCAAAATTAGAAACCAGCTGCGCATTCTATTGACATGTACTTTATGTTCTTAAAAAATATTAATAAAACATGCATTGAGTTTACGATTAAGTTTTGAATCAGTTATATCAATACTAATTATTTGGATAGCTTTCAAACGAAGATCTATAGTATTGAAAAAAAAAAGTTTTGGTAGATTAGTGATAAGGTGTTCAATGCCAAAAATGTCGTCCCGGAATTTTTAACTACTTTCCTCGACATAAAAAAACCAAGCTTTTCCCACTGTTCGGTAGTTTTGGGGCGTTAAGTCTGACACGCATCAAAACCGATAATCTCTTCGCTCCCTGCCCTACGTGGCGGTAGCCTTTTGGCCACTACTGTTTCGGGACTGAAGGACGACTTACGAGCTGCCGGCTTACCGGCCACACGTTGTTATTACCGTAAGTGATTTGCACTTTTTGCTCCTGAAATCGCACCGAGCCGCTGAAGCTGCGCGGCTGCCGGGCAAACCCGTACGCCGGCATCGGTCACGGTACGAACGAAGGTACCGGCAGGCGGAGAGCATAATTATGTTTTCTATTGTAAATTCTATTTTCAATCCATCCGCGCCGCGCATGCCAAACTAAAAACCAACAATCATTTGGGACCTTCCAACTGGAATGCATGCGTCTCGGGATGTTCTGTCCGGGCCGTGTATCCGAAAATCGAGCGTAAAATGCTGGATATCACGCGAGGAGTGCGAGGTGTAAATAGGTGGACAGTTTGTTTAGAGGCTGTAGGGTAGGATGAGAGAAAAAAAAACGGCACAATTGGTGTCCATTCAGGTGTGGAAAAAATGGTAGCAGATGCGTTCTCCTGGGTGCTAATAAATTTTAGGTTCTGGTTTCTCAGAATGTTCGTTGTGGTGGCGGTTGCGGCTAGCGTGCACAATAGAAGTTAGAGCAATTAGAGACAATATTGCACCAAAAAGCAAATGTATTACAATATGTGTATTTCTAATATTTTTATAAGTTCACTGAAATATAATCAATAATAAATTAATTCTTTTTGTTAATTTAAAATCATATCATAAACGATTGCAAAAAATCATATTATATTACATATTTTCCAAAGTAAACTCATTTACTAAAAACTATTCAGGCGGTAAATGATATTGAATGTAAAACAAAATAAAAGAAAGCAGATAGTTTCAGAGAATAAACAATAAGTGAGAATCGGAAACGAATTATGATCACAATGAAATTAGTTTAATGTTTAATGTTTTTTGTTAATCATTCTGATGCGTTAAAGAAGTTCTATCTTTTATAAATTCATTGTAGTTTATTAATCAATCGAAGAAACGAAGAATATTGTGTATGTTTAAAAATTCTCTGTAAAATAAGTTTAATCAGATTAATCAATTACAAAGAAAATTGAATTGGTTGTGTTTATTATAATCAACAATAATTGTAATTGAGAAAAACAACAATTATTTTTTAGTTTAGAAATGAGAATCTTCTCTAAAAGAGAAATTTAATTCACTTAATTTCTGCAGCGCGTTCTTGCCTTTTACCTACTGATTTATAAGTTGATTTATAAGTTCTTTTACCTATTTTACGATTCTTTTTTGTCAAATGCTTTATCAGTAATCTGCCAAATCTCGTGATCTTAAACAAGATCTAAGTTCAAGATCAAGTTGCAAGGAAGGATCCAACTGTAAGGAGTTATTATGTAAAAAAAACATGACAAAACTACAAAAAAATCTACAGCAATACGCAAACAGCCTGATTATTTTGCCATCTCAAACCGGCTTATTTCAGATTCAATTTCGATAGCGGAAGCTCCCGGATCTAATGTATGCGTTCAGACATAAATTACCCAAAGAATAAGGTGCGTAATTCGGCTATAAATTATTCGGAATGATACTGCATCTCTTCGTCCAGCAGTTTTCTTCCGTACGGGTGACTCTACCCCACAACCTACGCCCAAATGAGAAAATATGTTTCAATGGCGTTTGGAACGCGGTGAAACTTTAACGTCCTTGCCGCATCGACACCGAATTCGTATCGGTACCGGGTGGCTTAAGTGCCTCTTGCGTGTGTATGTGGTTTTTTGTTCATTCATTGCTTTGCCACTTGATCAACGGAGCGTGTTTGTATTTATCGCCTCCGACTTCAACTTTTTATCAACTTCAATTCATTTCCACCAAAATAATTCATCTCACCAGGGCGTTCTTAGCAGCTCGTTCGTTTTGCGCTCTCTGCGGAACATTGTTCATCCGATGGTCATTAGCAAACGGTTTTCATCGCTGGACCGCAAACAAACACAACGCACAGAATGCAACCAGCAAGTGCCAGGTAAAATTCCTCCGTGAGAAAACGTACGCGTAACAATCTTTGCACAAAAAGTGGAATTGGCGAAATGTTTAATTTTTCAGCGTATCACCTTTAAAGTTGTCCAACTAACTTACTTGCAAGCCAAGTAGTAACTTACAAGCTGGATAGACTGATGTCGTGGCTCACGTTATGCCTCTTATAATTTATAGCGAATATTATCGTCAGATGGGAGAAGCTAGTGTTGCAAGTTCGAGGCAGGCAGAAATGATTTGTTTTGCTGGATTTCTTTCGTAAATTAATTTAAAATAAACGATACCCACCAGTGCCAGAGTGAACCATGTAACGATGAAAACCGAGAAAACTAACAACGTTTTCACCCACAATCGTCAACCAACCGGACAACGGGCTTGGTTTATGATGTCGATGAATTTATTGAGATTTTTTCGCTCAACGACGCTACGTAAAGTCTAGCTACAGTAAGAAGCCGCTTTAACTAAGTGACATCGGCACGTTTAATTGGTGGAAGAGTTTTCTCGTTTGAATAAAATGTAAAATATTTAATGCCCGTTTTGCTGATGAGCCACTCAGAATGTGCAAACCAAAGAGGGCAAGCCATTCAGAATGTGCTCTGTTTTTCATATTTTCTTCGCCGCGCTGTCACCAAGGCGGCATCTGCAAAGAGAATATCTTGTTTTTTCTCAACCCATATTGTGGGAATTTAATTCGTTCGTGATTTTAAGAGCTAATTCTAAGCGAAGTTGCTTGGCTTGAGATTTTATTCGGAATGGGATCGTAAAAGGCGAGATTTATTTAGCGGCACCGTTTAGACGGGTAAGAAATATGAATTTTGCAACTAGACTATCATAAAACGTTTTATAGCATTTCGTTTGAGGTTAAGATGTTTAAATCGTATGCGAATAATCAGCCAAGTTCCAAGTTTCAGTTATAATTGCGTTATGCTTAGTTAGTGGTATAATTAATATTATTTCCGAAATGTATCGAAATACTGTTTATTTAAAAACGGTTTGAAGGTTTTTATGCAGAGAATAAAATCTGAATAATCAAAAGGTTCGGAGTATTGAAATTAAACATATTGTTTTTATTTCAAAATAAACCAATATTCTACATTCATAAACTATTTTTTACAGAAAACTTATGGTACAAACAGATAGAAAATTTGACTCGTATACTGAAAATGATGTTACTTGCATACGGCATACAGAAAATATTATTCAGATCACAAATTTAGAAACTCATCTTAATATTTTCCATGTTTCCCATGCATCTCTCTTCATTCCTGGCTATCTGTCAAGCGCGCTCACGAACACTGATTATAAGAATCTAATTATTCATGACGGCAAGATAACAATGTATTGCAAATGCATAATCGATAAGCGAAATCACTCATATGCCCGCTGACATTTATTCCAGAACCGAACATGAGTATCGTTTCGACCGATAAAATCTAAGCCCGCTCTTTTGCCCGTTTTCTCCGCCATCAGGCAAACATCAGCCAATGCACGATGCGTATCGACCATCTAAAACCGTCGCAACCAGACATGAAACCTTTACCTACTTTCCGATCAAAGCTGCATGCATGGTTTCTTGGCTGACAAGGGATTGATAAATATATCGCATCGCATCATAGGCTCGGAAATGCCAATCGGAAGCTCAGAAAGGTTGCACAATTTGTCCCCTCCCCTGCTTGCATAACACGCATAATTCTGGTCGGTGGCCGACAGAGTGCGAGAGAGATACAGAGAACTTTGGTATCCGGTTTCGGTTTGGATCGGCTATTGACAACCGGAATGCCGCATTGCCGTGACTGGTTTACGCTGGGATGAGAACGCATCGTCGTCCTAACGGTTGGAGATATGAATAAAGTAGGAATTAATGTAAGACATTACCCGAGATCGACAGATAAGGTGCACTTGCGGAGGGCAATAACAATCAAACGGGCTCGCGGTGATGGACGATTTAACGTCGCAACGAGTGTGTTAAGCGGTGAAATCTTCACGCGGAATACAGATGCCCGACATTTATAAAAATAAAAGAACTTATTAAAACTTCATTCACCGTCTTTTGGTCTACAGCTTTCTTAGCAGATTCTAATTCTCTCCAGGTCCTCTTTTGGTTCGCTTAGGTGTTCCACCGTCTCATAAAACAGCTGGTCTGCACCACATCTAACCTCTCTGTTTTGTTCCATTGCTGGGCGAGTTTCCGAGAGTAAGAGCATACACGCACGCTGAAGAGCATAAAATGAGCATAAAAGAGAAACAAATCGCTCCGGAGACTGTCCGGAGCGCGAGAACGCCTCAATGATGGAACATCACTCCGGTCACGGTTTGGCGGACGATGGATGCAGCAACCCGAATCAGATGATCGCGAAACGCAAGATCGTGCGGAGTGTTTCGAGTGAAGGTGGGTGTCGGACAGTCAGTTGTATACGGTATGTTTCGATAATGTTCGTCGAATAGAAGAGCTGCTAGTTTGGATTACATTTAGTGAGGAAATGTGACAAATATTGGTAGAAAAATTGTGCGAAAAATTGTGTGTAAGCAAATGTTTCAATAACGTTCAAAACATGCTGAAAGTATATCAAAGAATGTTTTGAAAGTATGATTTAAGATCAATGTGCCCGTGAAGAATAATAAAATAAAACGAATTTTCCACTTCTATCTGCAATGACCGTGTGATTCAGAAATTCATTCCCATCCCTGGAAAAGTATTTAAAATCCTGCAACTGGGTGCGGCGAAAGCGATACGCAAGTAATTGCGAAATTGTGAGATTTATGGATAAAAATTGGAAGTGAAGTGCTAGTGCCGGTGGAGGGCTCGGTGAAAAGGTGAAAAAAAACGCAGCAAAATATTAAATGAAGTTTTATTATCTGTGTTCGGTGTATACTACCTATCCTGGGCCGTGGTTAGCTTCGGTGTTTATGGCGTCATGGTAAAAGTGTAACAAGCAAAAGCAGCAGCAGTGAACAAAGAATGTGCGAAAGAATTCGACCAAGAAACGTGACCGGTAGGAGAGTGCATGTGCGGTGTGTTATGAGCGAGAGATGTGTTTGTCGTTGTTGATATGCGTCCATCCTGCTACCGCGAGTGATACGTGGTGTGTTGAGCCATGAAATTGCAGAAAACATCTTAAACCACCTCTCACGGATAAGGTTGGCTACGGTCGTTGTTGATCCAGATTTTCAGCTGCGGAACAAATTCGTACAAATCACGACTTTCAATATAGTATGGTCATGTTTCGCATGATTTTGTGGTCGATTTTTTTGTGAAGCATTGAAGAGTGGCTTCAAAAAAAGGAACAGATATTTCAGGAAGGCTCGGTGCATTGCTCAAATGAGAAAATGGGAAGCCCGATGTATCGTTTTCATGTATGAAAATCTCGAAAAACACAGCAGTCGCATCCTTCGTGAACGGCTCACCACAATTTCGTAATGGAATAATTTCGTCCCCGATTATGGATAACTCCATCCACCGGGTCCAAAGCGGGAAGCATAAGAAACCCGGTACGCTGGAGCAGAAAGACAAGAAGCACACATCACGATGGGCATGCAAACCCTAAATGCAGCCGTATATGCATGCATGCATGCATGCGCTTGCGGTGTGCGCTCGATGGTGATTTATGGATTTTCTCTAAAATCGCTTCACCCATGTCTAGTTTAGGTGCAATCAAGACGCATACACAGACAAGAAAAGACAAAAAAAGCTTTCAAACTGCATCCTCCCGCGCGTGTGCTTCGTCCCCAACGCCAATGACAATTGGCCATTGAGCTGGTTCGGCAACCCAACCGCCGTTTAACACGATGCAAAAGTAAAGAGAGAAGCGGTTAAAAGCAGCCAGGATCATACGAGCGAGATACAGACCGCGCACCAAAGGGTCACCACTAGCCGCGGAGTGTTGACCATACGATCAGTAGGGATGGGTTTTTTTTTGCCGCTTGCCGGGATGCGCTACGTTGCACGCTTTGCGCTGTGGTGTCTTATCTCCTACTTATGACCCGAAGGCGTTTTACGGGCCGGCGAAATCCGTGAAGTGGAGAAACATATCCAACGAGGAGGATGAGCCTGTACCGGATGATCGTCGAAGGTGGAACGCTTCCATCCATGGCACCGTGCTTAATTTATGATGGGAAAATAATAAATGAAATTACCTTTCCTCTTGCGGCTCTCGCGTTCCCCCCGGTGGGGCGGACCTTTGGCTGCTTCGATGACTCGTACGCCCACCTAGCGAAAATCCCTTCTCGCGCTCCGCTTCGAGGCAAACGTATTTTTCTCACCGAAACGATCCTCCCGCGAAAGTGAACGCTCCGGCATAAATCATAAACGAGGGTTCGGAATCATGTGAGGGTGCATACATTGATACACACACCAGTACTGGTCGGTGGGCACGGTATGAAGCGGAATTCGCTGCGAGGAAGCCTGCTCGGTGCAAATTACACGTATACATGCACCCTGACCGAAAGCGATGGTGATAATGGCAGCTGCGGGGTGCGGGGTGTTGGTGGTATGTTATGTGGGATGTATTACACAAGTTTGGTTTCGTATTTACCCGGTGGGAGGAAGTGTAGATGGATGTGTCCGGTAGTGCGAGGGAGGTGTACGTGTGTGCTGGTAGATATAATTAGACGCAGAAGCATAGGTAGGGAAACAGCCAAAGAAGATTTCTTGAGATGCATTTACGCTAGGTAATAACGCACACGGGCTATTACAAGTAGATTGTCGGTATGATAGATATATAATATACATTATTTTGATTTTATTTTTCAGTCATCTCAAAATATGTATATTTTTTAAATCGATGAGAAGAACTTTTTGCTTAAGAATTTATTTTGTTTGAACCAGTTTACTTTCAGTTTAGTTTACTTTACATCGTGCGACATAATTTTTGATTGTTAGTATTTCAAAAAACATAGTCAAACCCAATTTATCATATATTTCATGTGTCATATTTATCTTATAATATATCGTACATTTGTTGTATATGTGCTTACAATGATATAATTCGAATGATGAAAAAAAGTATTTTCAGAGCAAATCCATCCTATCAATGATTCTTCAGGTTTTAATTTTTTTTTCTACAAATTAATAGAAGCAGTAGAGTCAACTTTTATGATGAACATACATGACCAAAATGGCTCACGTTACAATCGGCATTTAGTAGTACAATTTAAAACAAATAACCCTTCATGTCATCGAACCATAAGCTCGAGAGCATCGAAAGCAAATTGCAAGCCTTAATCCTGGGTGGGAGGTTTGTAACGAATGGCTCTAATCGTTCAATCTGATTAGCGTAATGGATTTTCCCTTTCAATCGGGCGAAAATAAATCTTATCTACAGCCACGGATCGTACAGTAACCGTTGCCTCTCTCGATGCCACTATATCGCTTCCGTCCTGTTCGCACAACATAAACGCCTAGAGTGGTGGGGAGATCTGTCGAGCATGCAGTACGATCTAATCATCCAGCGGTAGGCTAATTGCAGAGGGCTTGGCACGGACAACCCCGTACCCACCTTTCGCCGCCCGGGTAGACCCCATTAATTCATTAGGCCACAATAATAATTACAAAGTGTTTACAGTGCAAATATTACGCAATGGGAATGTGTTGATGTTTGTGTGTGTGTGTGTGCTCATGTTCCCGACCGATCAAGCTTCTTATCGGATGTGTGCCAAGCAAGAAAATCGGAGGATGAGATGATTTGTAACGTGAGCTTATTCCGCTCGTTTGCCCTTGCTTGGGTGAGTCCCTCAAGATTTGCGCACAAGAATGCTGTGGAACGTGATGCGTGAATCCATCCATAAGCGATCGGCAGCTGGACAGGCGATCGCTACACGCAGGGTACATCCTGCCTTCGTCCTCCCCGATAGCCAGACGACGGCAATGCAGGGCCTACCGTGCTGCGCAGCCCATTAATCATAATGCAATTGAGTTGCAATGCGTGCCCGAGAAAGGGCCGGAGACATAAATCCCCCTTCCACGGTGAGCGAGCCACCACCGTTAATGGAGCGGATGGCCTTAAGGCGCTTGCAGGAATTGGCGGTGCTGGGTATACAATCAGTGTACGGGGTGGTAGGTTTGGTGAGAAGAAAAATCGAGCCCACAATCAATTAGCAAACGCCATCTACGCAAACGTTAAAGGGAGGGATTTGGGCCCATAAAGTGTTGAAAAATGATTATAATTTAAACTGAATGGTAATTGAGTGATGATAAAAACTGGTCACTGGAGTCTGCCTGTTATTCGACCGCGACAAACGCACACGTATTTAAGCATTTTTCTCTCTCTCTCTCTGTTGCCCTTAAACGCCGATTTCGTTGAACGCTGGTACGGATAAGTTGGGTCTGCAATTTGATCGACGATCAATCACCACTGCCATTGATCACGCACCAAGTCTGTATCTCGCTCTTCGTGTTAGCGTATAACGGGTTGGGGTTTGATAAGCATGCTTCGGTGCGAGGATTGTTGGGCGATTGCAGGCGTGCGCGACATTAGAAGCCGGTTCGTCGCTTGCGTTGACGCGCAGTTCTTCCGTTTGCAGCTGCAAGCGGAAAAAAGGGATTAGGGCCGGTGAGTGGGAATTGAGTGGTGTACGCTTTCAAACGGCCATAATTGGCACCCGCTGGTTGTTGTTGTTGAAATTATTCCATTCGTACGAGAGCTTCTTCATCTGGGTGGGAGAAATATTGGAAATCATTCCGCAGCAGGTATGGTCTCCGGTTCGTGATTAGGGTTGTTTAGCCTCAGATCGGAACGCCACCCGTCGCGTGATGGAAGCTAATTGGTTGACGGTCGCGGTCACATTGTTTGATTTGCTGCCTTAAATGAAAATCTTCGCCGTAGTGCCGACGCCGTTTGGTGCCGTCAATAAATTGTTGCTGCTAATCGACGAAACGTTAGCAAGGGTTGCCGTGTGGGGCTTAGATCAATTCAAAGAATCCGCCTCTCTTGGGGGTAGCGTATGTTTGTTTGTATACGTATATGACAAAGCAATTTAAAATTTTCGAAGTTCACATTAAAGAGAACTCCTGCAGCTAGTTGATCTATGTTCTACGAGTTGAGGATCGGATAGGAAAAATTAGATAAATTATCGAATAAATAAGTTCTTAAGCAGTTTTAAAAATATTTGGAATTTCATATTTAAAACATTGTTCAGATGGAATGAATAGATTTTTATTTATTACAAAACCGTTGGCGAGAGAATGATACGATGGAAAGGAGTCTAATAATGCATTATTCTTGTTTGGATAATAAAAAGAATACACCATCGCTTTTTTATTTAAAACAAACTTTCTACGAATATTTTTAACCTAAAAATAATATAAACTTTAACATTCTCTTCCAATTATTTCCTTTTTATTCTTGATGAAATACATAGTGTACAGGTTGTCTAATACTTTTCACTAATGCTATTTTTCTTTAATATTGATCAACAGCTTACTTTCAGAATTGATTAATGCGGCTTCAGCCGATAGGGATAAAGAAAAGAAAATTTGTACTTAAATTAATATGTGAGTTTAGCATCTACAGTAATACACAAATACAGTAATATTCATCAACATGTTCACGATCAATTAAGCAAACTCATATGATGCAAATATTGAATAGAGTAAATCAGCAATGAAGTAGAGTAGCAGATAAAGCTCTAGATACTAGTTTTTTACAGAATAAGCTCCAAATAACCATGAACGAATGTTATAGTATTTGAAAAAAAAAATATATATAAGATACGTTTGGCAGTGAAATGTTTGCACTCTATGTGTAGGCTTGGATTGAGTACCTAATCCCCAGCTCACCATTCCAAATGAGATCAATCGTTACAATCCAAAGTGTTAGCAATCAAGCGTACAAAACCCTGAGGGTAACAAAACAGTTCCATCCTCCGTCACGCTCTATTGTCGCATTCGCGGTTGCTGCTCTAGACGCATTGCCGGGGCCGTTGGTGATCGGGGTCGACTCTATCATCGAACCTGTCATAGAGTTTAATAAGAACTGACAGTAAATACGCACTGACGCATGGAAACGAAGTCATCTGGCCAAATGAATGAAGCCAGAAGTTAGGATACCGGCAAAACCTGTCAATCGTCGAATTAGTTATGAGAGCGTACCTCATCAGTAAGCGGATTTTACGCTCATATTAAGACGAGCGACGGTCTTGGGTCGATCGACAAGTAAGTTGGACGACACCGATGAGCGACTAAATCGGCTATGATATTGTTCGTTAACGAAGTTGCTTTCGTTTAGGTCTGGTGAATGGGTAATAGTGTTTATGTACGTTCTTTCAACCCATAACAAATTGGAGGCAGATGTTTCACTTTCTTGTTGAACAAAAAGAGTCAAGAGGATGTGATTCTACTGTGAAAACCGTGCTTCTCTCTCTCTCTCTCTCACACACACACACATACAGTTGCAGAGATTCCAAGTAAAACAATTCGACATCGAAAGTCGACAACTATTTCCAAAGTCAACACACACAGTGTCCAGCGGCTAAAATTCTCAGAATACCAAATCCAAATCGGACTGGTTTCGAATTACCTCCTTTACCAGTCTACCAGTCTCTACCCGGTTCAATCAATCAGTGACATGTAGCCGACTGTCCATGCGGCCACGTGCACCACGCTCCAGTAAATCTTAAACCGCGGACAGATATCGGATAGTTTCGGCAACTCCAGCAAAGGCAACTCGCGCTCCTACGATCGGATCATTTTCGGGAAGCCAGTTTGGGTTTGTTTTTACGGATCCCTAGCGCAAGGTGTCACACGAACGAATGTAGCAAGATGAATGGGCATGCTGAGCCGACGAGATGGAGAAGACGACGGGCCGGAGACAATACATCAAAACAGTTGACAGTTTTTTTTTGTCGACTGCCCCCGATGTCTACCGGGTGTATGCTGGACGTTGGTTTAGGATAGAGTGCAGTGTCTGCGAGTGGCATATCGCGGGCTAGCAAGATATCTCCGAATCGGACAAGCAAGGTACAAGATTAAAGTGGACGATTCCGAGTCTGGATGGGGTTAAAAATAGAACTTGTGGTTTAGAAAATATTACACATCAGTTACGTTTGTATCTGGAAATCACACGAGGCGATCATTAAAAGTGCAAGTTTAAGAATGTAACAACTGAAGCTCAACTACATTTTGGGTGTTATTTTCTCCTTCTAAGCTACGCAAATCTATGCCTAGTGAACCAATACCTTTTATGAATTCTATTTACAATAAAGTTAAGTTATTCCTTTTCAAGAAAGGTGCATCTGTGCACGATGCCTCAAAGTACAATTTTATGAGCTGACTTGCAATAAACCGCATAACACTCTGGATCAAAGATCACGTGCGATCAAGTTGGAATCTTGTGAATTGGCATGAATAACGCCCATGAAGTAAACGTGCAATATGCTTCAAAGTTCCGTGTGTTGTGATGGCTACGAAATCGAAGTGTTTATGGTGAAGATACAGCAGAAGTTGTTTCATTCTACCCGGTACGAGCCGTCCGGTTATGATCACTAGCAAATTTCCCAGCTGCAGCTTGCCGTACATTTCCCGCTTGTCGTTGCGTTTGCGTCTCTAACAAATGATGTTATTAGTGTGAATAATGTGCTCACCTTTCCCGTGAGTTCTTGTTCCTCAAAAAGGCACATGAAACGCCCTTATGTGCGTAAAGAATGTGTGTGTGTGTGTATGTGTTTGCGTATATCTTCCTTCCTGCAGCACGCGAATTAAATCTAAATCTATTTTCGTTTCGTTTTTCGTTCCTGCAAAAGGCTGATGGAAAGGGAAGAATATAAAACCATTCTTTCGTTACTTGTGGTGCGGTGGTTCTAAAGGTGAATGGAAGTGTGGCAAGCTGTGTATTCGCGTTCGTTAGGTGATGAAAAATAGTTGCGCGAGCGTATTAAGTAATTGAAATCCCGGGTGCAGTGAAAAGCGTAAGCACGCAATGGCGACGATCGATCGCACGCAGGAAGCAGGATAAATCACACTAATGAGGGTAAGTGATGCAAATGATGCACGCTAAATGCGTTACGCTGTAAATAGTTAATCAATTTTTCATCTACTTTACAATATCTTCTAATGCATGTGATAGTGAAGAAATTTGTATTGTATTGTATTGTAATTGATAGTGAAGAATTTGTATGGAAAATTTTTGCTTCGAGTCACTTGTTTTAACCATTTTCATTTTAAAATATATTAAACGCTTCAAAATTTGTCACAGTATGGTATGGCGAATCAGTTTTTGATTGATCATGTTTCAACATATTTTTATGAAATGTTTCTCCCTTGAAGGCTTTTATGGTGACTGTTTAACATATCATGTATTTTTATTACTCGTGATGAATAATACAACAAAACTAATTTGCTTGAGAGTGGCAAAGGAAGTGTGATTTTAGATTGATAATTTATAAATGAGATATTATACTTTTCTGTTGTTTCTTCCCTCTAAACTACTGTGCACTGAACACTTCCAGCTATGATATGAAGCTATCATAGCTGAGACCTCACATTAATCAATTTGATCGAAACTAACAGTTACTGCATGTAGCAACTTCGTTGCAAATACCGGCCACGAGTTTATGCCCGCACGAAATGCAGGGAGATAGAAAAATAACACTACACAACTTGATACCTTCACGGTGCTCGGTCACGCTCGCTCGCAATATTCGCCAAAACGCGGTGGAGCCACTTCCACGACCGCGGCTAATCGCTCGTCGAAATGTGATCTTGGCCTTGAGTGACCGATCAAGGCGCCATGTCTTGCCATAAAAGAAACGCATCACGATCGTATCCACCGGGTTTGGGTGTATCGACCACCACCTCCATCATCCACTACGACTAGCAGCACAACAAAGCCCATAATCTTGTACCGGGCCAATGCTTTGATATGGCGTGCCGGGCGTTCCATCGCTTTGAGCACAATATTGTTATTATTTTCACCCTCGCAGGCACATTTTCAGCAGCGTTTGTCCCTTCCCTTCCTTCCTGTATTGTGGCAGTGGGGAAGGTTTCAGGAGAGTTTGAATGATTGCGGCGTGATGGGAGACGATCATCTTGAACACCGCCCAGCCGAAAGGGATTTCCTTTCGATGGAATTTCGATCAATCGTGCGATCGAGCGAGGAAAAGAATGCAATTTTCAATAGCATAAAACGGGCGCACAAGCAACGCTAACCCAAACCAAAGGGTTCGGGGAAAAGGGCAAGACATTTTAACCGATCATTCTTGGCTCTCGGCAAATACAGCCTCACATCCTCGGAATATCGCGTTCGCCAATCAATCCCGTTCGGAACCTTTTTCTTTCGCAAAGGGGTTTATGCTGCTGTAAACTGGGCATTCGTGATACAGCAAGCAGCCGTAAGTGAGCTGAAACGCGCTGGAGATAAAATCCATCCCTTAAGGGCACTTGTGCGGAGTTTGTTAGTGTGTAGTGTGTGTGTGTGTACTAGCGATGTTTCTATTTATTCACGGTCCGATTTTGTGAAATGTTTTTGTTTTCTACCTCGCTTCCAACAAAACCAACCGGGGTTAAGTAGTTTTTGTAATTTGGTATCGGAATTCCACGCGCGCGCGCACTCACACGGCTGGGGGAAGATAACACCATTAACCATGCAAGCAGAACGATGGGAGCGTGCGAATACTTAAAATTGTTCCGATAATACTATAATGGAGCATATCGAGCTGGAGCATGGTTTGACCTCTTTGGCTGGAGATCGACACGGGCACGGTTGCTAAAAGATAGATATAATATGATTATTACCTTTCAGAACCCGATGCCCAGTCGAGTAACAATCAAACCCTTAGGGTAGCCCTCCGGTTGTCGTCGTCGCGCATCGCTTTCCATTCTGTTCGCCAACAGACGGAGAAGGTGTTGTCGCCTTTGTGCGTGGCGTTCCTGCGGGCACCCATACTTTAACCTTAAATTATATTCCAATAAACATTTAGCGCCTTTGTTTTATGTGATTTTCCTGCACGCGAATCTGAAGGCAGCGGGCGAACGAACAATCCCATAGTGACGATCGTCTTGCGTTTGTGACAGTTTTTTTTTCTGTCAGGGTTGTAAAACACACAACACTCTATGCAGTGCGAATCTTTATCGAATATACCATTGATGTGCTTTGATTATACATTTAACATGTATTTAAATTAGATGCATATAGTGCAATCGGTATCACAGATAGAATTAATTTGTACAAAAAGTTTTCGTAACCGTACTCATTATTACTGTATAGCAATATTCATCAGAAACATGCAAATTTACGATATTGCATTCTTTCTCCATGATTGAAGTTATGCACTATTGAGACCATGCCAAGCAATGTGATAAATTTATAATTTAATACCTCTCAAACATGCTTTAAGATAATCCAAATGCTCAACCAATTTTTAAGACGATATTAGATGTTTGGATTAATATTGTGACATAGATAAAATAAAGTTTATTTGCAAATAAAGAAATAGATGGTAATATTTTTATTTGTTTTCTTACGAATAATTGATAATGGTTTGTTTAGTTAAATTTATTTTGTTTTCTGTTGGTTGGAAAATTGTGTACTCAAACTACAGTGACTGTGTACAAAACTGGTTTGCAATGCAATGTTTTGAATTGGAATAATACAATAGTTCGTTTAAATACAAACATAAAATCTTTAATAACATTCCATAACAGCAGTAAGAATGCTCCCACGTTAGCATCTCCTTTTTTATCCAAAATTTTAAACGTTCGCTTGCTTGCTTTTTTCAAACCAAGCCCAATGCACATACACAAAGTAAATTCGACATCCCTGATATAAAATGATAAGAATCACATAACAAGCTCGTAAAAGGCTAAACGTGTGTTGTGTGTGCGTGTATGTTGCGCATAAAACACTGCCCGCAACGCGTGTTGCGTCGATGACTTTAATTGTACGGTTCATTACGCGCCGGCCGCGAAGGTGTCTGCAGTTTTTGTTTTTGTTTTTTTTTTCATTTGCGGTATGTAATTCGATATAATTTCGTGTGCTGTGGTTTTGGCTGTTGAAACAGTGGACGGGTTCAAGGTAAAAAATGGAGCAATCGTTCACATCGGACCGATTATTCTGTGTCGTGAAGTAGCAGCTGGACAAGAGTTGGAACAAAGTTCAGCATTCATTTTGTATTATTATAGAAAATTGTGAAAATGCTTTAGGCGTAAGGAAATTCTATAAGCATCTTTTCATGCAATCACTTTTTACTAGAAGCATCTTTCATCACTTATACAATCCAAACACACCCTAAGGGGTTTATTTTCAGCAGCTGGATCAGCAGTCGGTAGAAAATAAAAGCGATGTTAATTCCCTTACATTTTTTTCAACCTCACTATCTAAAACAATCAACACACATGGTACAAAAAGAAGCCGAATTCCATTCCGAGTAGGGATGTAATTATGGCACATTGATGGTGTTCGCGTTTCCGTGCGAGCTTCGTGTTGTGCGCTGGCCACTTTATTTTGAAACGTTTTGTAGAGTTTTCCATCACTCAGATGCGGCATGCTTCAGTGCAATCACATAATGTTGCACAGATTTAACCCGGCTCAATCGCTTTTCGATCGCCCGAAATCGATTAAATTTTCAAAGACTAGACGAAACTCACTCATCTCAGTTCATTGCGTTGAGATGAAAAAAGGGTATTTTTCGGGGCAGTTCTTCACCATTCCCAACCGGAAAGAATCGGAATTGGTAATGGGTAATTGATTTCATTGCATGAACTCATCTGCTCTTACTGCATGCGGAGCATTTCCCTTCGGGTGGAAGTTCTAGATTAAAAGCTAAGAACCGGTAGTCGAATGATGAAGAGATCTCCTGCACACGATTCGTACGAGGTAGGTCATGAAGATGATGATGAAGCTGAAGATAGAGACCAATGATAGGTGCCCGTTGGGTACGGGAAACGTTTCAATCCTCCAGTTTTCTGCAATTGGTTCAATGTCTTCCTCACCCGAAGTGTGCTAAGCACGCACCAGTCGATCGAAATTCTAACCATTTGTATGTGAAATCGAAAACCGAATCTCGATCCCTGGCACAACGATAATGGACCCCCGTGTCGGTCGCGATGGAAAGAGGGAAAGGTAAACGCAACACGCGGAAATAGATCGCACGGCTATACCACTGCTGCACGATGGATGGAAGTTTTCAATTTCATTGACCACAGTCAGAACCGGTTCGGCAGCTAATCATCACTCAACTAGTGCACCCTCTGCGCCACTGGGAGATCTAACCGCATTACGCCGGAGCGTCGCCTTGGTGCTGACGGTTGGCGCTGGCCGTTCTGCCGCCATGCAGGGACGCTACTTTAGTTATGCGATCGTCCTATCGAGTGGGAGCTTTGCTTCTCGCCTCTTCTCGCTCCCGATGGCCAAACCGACAACCGGATGAGAAAAGTATGCCGCCTGCCTGCTGTCCGGCTAG
>JXXA01006524.1:0-10009 GCA_000956255.1 Anopheles punctulatus
CCCATTGGTGCAAGGTCGTGACGAAGATTTTATACTTCTGCGCTACTCTCCATTATTCTGTGCAGAGAATTTACCAATCGCGATTCGCAGCGCACCAGGAGGTGGTAGTCGTTACCCAATGATCGCGATGATCCACTTGGACACACGAAATGCACTCGTGCGATCGTGAAAATGGTGCTCGAAGCGGTCGGGAAGAAAGGCAATCGAAACGTACGTCCAGCGGTGCGCAGCATCAATCGAATGTCGAACGAATCGGTAAACCAATAGCTGGCGATTGTTAAATTTGTTACATGAAAATTGTACAATGCACGGTTTGTGATGCAATTGCATTGCATTAGGATCATCGATGCTGTTGGCGTGGCTGGCCGTGTCGTTTGAGCGGTGGTGCACATTTCATCGAGATAGACCGTCATTTGAAACAGTTTACTGTATATTTTATCCTCCAGAGCAGCAGTGCGAACTTAACATTGAGATATTTTATCGTCCGCAAAGGACCTTCACCACATCAACATGCTAATGGCGCCATTGACCGTCAGTGATCGTTTCGCGCGCAAAGTATCGCCTCAAGCCAGCCCACGATGAAGGGATAAAATATTCTCCCCAAACGGGCATAGCCGGGGCTCTGCACCACATTCACACGGGACAGCGTAAAGCACGTTCATTACCTCATCATCATCATTCAAGATTATAACCTTAACTGCACCACACGCCGGCCAGTTCGATTCGTACACGAATAAAGACCATAATGGCGCAAATTACAGCGCTTCGCCGGACTGTGTGAACACCTCCGGTCGAACGTCTGTAGCGGCCACTGATCGACGATTTGTTCACAGATTCATTAGCGTCATAATGCGACACCTGACGTGCGTGTCCACCGAGCGGACTCTTAAGACAGTCAAAATAGTCACCGCGGTTAGAAACTGCCCTCCAACTCCAAATACCGAGCACCGAGTAATCAATGTTTAATGACATGTGATAATTGCATTAAGGAAGGCGAGTTCGTTACCGTTTTCCACCCCCCAGGGGGCGGTAATTAATAAAGCTACAGTAACGCGCACCAGAAGAGTGCTCGCTTCGCGCCAAGGCGACACCGATACTGCCGGCATCGTTGCATCGAAGTCAGTTCTTTGCCGACGTTAACCGCAAAACCCAGCAGGCCGGTGCACGTACGGTTCGGCGAGCATTGCGAGCATGTGCAGGAACACCAGCACGTCATCCGCACGCCAAACAACGATTAACGATCGCAATAGAAAAAAAGGAAAAAGAAAAAAAACATGGGTTTCTTTTTCGCCTCGGTTGGTTTTTGTTTGGCAAATCGGCTCGTCACCTACAACCGCAAGGTTGAGTGATTTTTGAGCAGCCCGGCCTAGCCCGAAGGTTTTGACAGCACGCGCTTAGGAGTTAGTCAGCTGTCATTATCATGTCCTAGAGAGAAAATTGACGGTCGCCACGGTGTGCGTGCCGATGATGTAAGCGCAGCAGGCCTGGAAACTGTCGCACCAACACCATTTCTACGACGGTGACATTGCTTAATATCGGTGAAATGAATTTTACGGCGACGCGGTGGCACACCGCAGCGAGGAGCCCATTATCTGCATCTACAAATATTGTTTACAATATATTAGAAAGCTTGATCTGTGGCCGAATCTACAATGGAGCAGCAGTAGCAGCGGCAAACAAAACACACACACAAACACTTTGTATAATTGCATATTAATGCGTAACAGAAAATAAAAACAACAAAATAATCAAGATTAATGGCTACCGTACCGAAAACATAAACTAACACCGGGTATTCGCCGTGTGTGTGTGCCAGCGTTTGTTTCGGCAACTCGTTTGCCAGCTACTAATGGATCGGGCGGCTGCACCAACCGGATCAGCCGTTTGCCTGAACCTTCTCCAATTATTATCGAAGTTCGATTGCGTGAGCGTACGCACTGGGGCGGCTAACTTCATGTGAAAGGTTCCCCAAAAATTATGGTTTTCCTTTCGGTGTTGTCGAAACTGGTTCGTCAGCGTCAGGGCAAAAATCCTTCCCCGGTGTGATGAAATCCCCCTTTTTCCCCTATCATTCCCACCGTCGGGTGAACCAAACAATGTGTTGAAGGTTAGGCAAAGGCGAAAGTGAGCAGCTGGATTGCGGACGAGGTTCGGCTAAGAATCACTGCACACTATCCTATCGCTTCCCCGTGGATGCCGCGTGTAGCCTTGCAGCTACAACTGACCACCCTCTACTCCGGCGAGACCACCTTCACCATGAGAAAATCTATCGCCCGATAGCGATCGAGCCCGACCTGATCGTGATCGTGATCGAGATGGCGAGAGAATGGACCAGATCCGGTACGTTACCCGATCCGTCATTCCGGAATCTTAAGTATGGCGCATAAAACGTCACCCTTTACAAATCTGACAGCTTGCACTGGCGATCGTATCGGCGTTTGAGGCACTTAATCCATATGCCTCGGCTAATTGGTACCGGCTCACTCTCTGCGACTGTCACGCACTAGAATTAGCGCTCGGGATAAACTCTCCCATCTAGGCCACCTGGTGTGCCTTTGACGTGATGTAGCCGAAGGTGATCTATCGCGGTGATCTACCGTGGTGTCAAAAATATAAGCGAGCCATTAAGCAGCGCTTTCCGAAATCTGATACCTCAATCTGATCTACATAGGGACACCGGAGATGGATAGACACCGGCGCCAGAATGGATAGCACATTACGCGCATTCGTCACATCAATAACGGTGGAAATATCTCTATCGAATCAGCTCCCCAGGATAATCAATCTCCCCTTTTTTTAAACGATCCGATCCGGTTCACGCTTGCGACGGTAGCGATTTACGAGCTGCCGCAAAGGCTTAATTAATTAAGCCGGGCCAGACGGGTGCAGGCAGCCAAAGCGAGAAACAATACTCCACCGGCACTGCGGAAGCGAGAGATGCAGCTACTCGCATCGGCAGGCGTTGAAACGGCCATTTTATTGCCCTTCGGTAGCTCGCACCGAGAAGGTCCGACCAGGCAGGCCGGGTAGCTTCGTTTCGATCGTAAAACTAATAAACCATACCGAGCCGCAACCGGGGCTGTAGAATTCTTTCCGTACCTTCAACGCGGCCCCCGTTTGGATCGAGCATTACATAATTTGCTTCCCAGTATAACCCCAACAGTCACGTCCACTCACCTCCTCACCGCCGCACGATCTTCTCGGGGTGCCTTTTTTGCATGACTACGCCGTGTGACTGCGGAGGAGTGGAAACTCATTGTGCGCATGCGAAAAGATCGTCGCAAAGCACGACACTCAACCAGATTCCATCCCAGCCGAACCAGAATGCCACCGGTGAGCGAATGTAGGTTGAGCGTGTTGCTGCTGAGTTGTCGGTTGCCGTTGTCGTTGGTACGACTTGAGGCCTAGACTGGGACTTCAAGCCACCACACGACGACGGGCTCCGGCCGATGCGAGCGAGCTGATAAAATATTCTTTTCTCCACCGCGGTAGTTCAAATGGACCATGCACGAGTTGCACATTTGCGTTCGTGTCCCGGACCCGTTTTGCTGTTAGGCGATTGCGCCAAGACACTCGACCAGTACGCCCGCCGATCATTCAGAACGCGTGGTGGTGAGTAAGGTCAGCTTGAAACGGGTGGCCGAAACTTCCTGAAACTTACACAATGTCTCAAGTAGCACCCGAGACGGAACTGGTTCGGTTGCTGCCGTTAGTCTATGTACTATGTCCACTCCACTCAATGTCATTAACGGAGCGTACAACTGCGTCAAAGACCACTGGGCATTGGTTCAAGAATTAATCAAAAAACCACAGCAAGCCATACCAAGCGCACACCCAACCACGAATGTCAGATTGTGCTCGACGCAGGGAAATATAATGACATCTTTGTCGGGAGTTTCCATGCCCGACCTTCGTGCGGTACAGTCAATTCCGCACCATTATTCGGTTGTTTGACCACCCAGCGTAATCGCTTCAATCCGCTGCCGAGGCCCATGATTAGGGCAGAAATCTGATCGAAACGGGCGTGAAGCACGCAAGAAGGGAGCGCAAAGAAGAAAAAAAAGGAGGACTGCATTCGATCCCGTCCCGGCCGGGTGGTTTGAGGCGAAAGTTTGAAGGTCGCCTGTTTGAATCGACAATCATCCGTCGGTGGCGAGCAATATCACGCGGGCTAATAGAGATCATTTTAAGTGTACCTTCCATTTACGGTGGAATGTGCTGTCTGCGATTGTGCCACGGCGAGCAATTAAGCATCTAAGCAACTGCCGACTGTCACAGGTGCCATTGTGCAGCATGGCGTACGAGTAAAAACTGCACATTAATAACGCTCCCCCCAGAAACCTTGCGCAGATAAGTGGTTGAGGTGTATTAAAGCAACCATTTATACGCCGAATATCACTTCAGCCGTCGGTCGGTTTTAATGGTAGCTAAGGAGCTGGTAGCTCAAATGAGTTGAGCGAATTTTTTTCTCGCAATCGGAAGCTGTTTTCACTCAAGAATAACAGCGTCGATTGTGTGATGTTTCGTACAATCGCTTGCTTTAAACTAGCAAACAGATGACACTCTTGCAAAGTATAATAACCTCACACATCCACGATTGCGAGCTTACAACTTACAACTAGGCTTAAAACACACCGGATAGCGGCAATTGTATTTCACAAACCGGTAATTGATAAAAGCTCACGCTACGCGAAAACGGTTTACAACCACCCCATCACACCCTCCCATGTAAGTGTGTTTTTTCCTCCCATACCTTACCGAAGCAGTCGACATTGAATAAACATGAACTCCTTCGAACGAGCAAGCCCTCGGCGAGCAAACAGAAAACCCGAGCCCCCGAGGGCTTAGAATAAACTATGGCGTCAGGCTTGGGAGTTGCCTAGTTGACACGTTCCAGTTTTTTTTTTGCCAGCTCCGGCGCTAGATGAATTATGAATTTCCTTCGCAAGAACGTGCTCCGGCACGCGTTCTGTGCGCTGCTAGGCGAAGAGGCACGTGGTCGCGTGTTGCGTGTTTTCTTCAGACCAGCCATGGTGCGAACCATATTGATCGAGCTTCCAACCTAAATCCAACTCGGGGCATGGACTCGGTGAATAGCGACGATCAAACACCGCGAGCGAGCCAAGAAACCTATTCGCAATTAACGCTCGCGTACGAAATGGATGTGAAAGTGAACAATCAATTTCCCATCGGACGCGTTCGCACACGGGCCCGCTCGATAATGGGCATAAACAAAGCAAACAACAACAAAAAAACAAAAACAAACAAACCCTTTTGACATCTGAGGTCACAGAACGCCCAGTACTGTGGGAAGCAGCCCCCAGCTTGGTTGGCGAAATCAATGCACATGTTTCGCGTATCTGTTTCGCTATCTAGCCTCCATACTCATTCTCCACTTCTTCCTCTTCTGCTTCTTTCTTCGTCCGCCCAAACACAGATGATGCTGTTTGTAGTAGCATCAGCTTTGATCGCCCTCAGCCAGGTCGATGCGGTGAATGTGGCTACCTCGTACAGTGTGGTCCATCACGATCAACCGGCCGCCCAGCCGCGCCTGCTGCAGAAAGCTTCGCACGTTTATGCACCGCCGGCTGCCCACGTCGTTACCGCCAGCCACGCCTACAGCCATGCCGCCGCCCCGCACTACGCGTAAGTAACGCCCTCGTCCGCTACCGCGTTCTAGCTAACCTTCTGTGCAATGAATAATTCCACCACGCGCACACGCACACTTCTAGCCCGCTGGTGAGCAAGACGCGCTACACCGTGCCGTTCCTGAGTGCGCTGCAAGCTCAGCCGCAGTGTCCGGCCCCGCCCACCTGCATCAAGTCGCGCTACCGAACGCTCGACGGCTCGTGCAACAACCTGCAGAACCCGACCTGGGGTACCCCGAACCGTCGGTACGGCCGTCTGCTGACACCCAAGTACGGCGATGGTATCTCGCTGCCGACGGTTTCGGTCACCGGAGAGGAGCTGCCGAACGCTCGCGTCGTGTCGCTCGTCGCCTTCGGCGAACAGGACATCCCGGATCCGGAGTACACGCTCGGCAACATGCAGTGGGGACAGATCATGACGCACGACATGAGCATGCAGGCCGGTGGTACCCAGTCGAGTAAGTGTGCCGCGCCGCGTACGACGGCTCAGACGGCTGGTTCGCTACAATCGGACGGTTGAACTTATTTGCAGAGAAACACCCGACCAGATGTTGTACCGACGAGGGCAAACTGATTGGCAAGGAGCGCGCCCCGAGCAGCTGTTACCCGATCATCGTCCCGGAGCACGATCCGGCCCACTCGCAGACGGAAACCGAGTGCATCAACTTCGTCCGCACGCTCACTGACCGCGAGGACCAATGCACGCCGACCCATCCTTCCCAGCCGGCCGAACAGCTCACGACCGTCACCTCCTACCTCGACCTGTCGCTAGTGTACGGCAACTCGGACCAGCAGAATGCCGGCCTGCGTGCCTTCACCGGCGGCCGGATGGCCGTGGTCGAGCGCGACGGCTACGAGTGGCCACCGAACAACCCGAACGCGACGACCGAGTGCGAGAACGAATCGCGCGACGAGGTGTGCTATCTGGCGGGCGACTCGCGCGTCAACCAGAACCCGGGCCTGACGATCATGCAGATCATACTGCTGCGCGAGCACAACCGTATCGCGGACCAGCTGCAGAAGTACAACCCGCACTGGGACGATGAGCTGCTGTTCCAGGAGGCGCGCCGCATCAACATCGCGCAGTACCAGCACATCAACTACTACGAGTGGCTGCCGATCTTCCTCGGCTGGGAGAACATGGTCAAGAACCGTCTGATCTACCGTGTCAAGGGTGGCGAATACATCAACGACTACGACCCGAGCCAGGATCCCTCGGTGCTGAACTCGCACGCCACCGCCGCCTTCCGCTACTTCCATTCGCAGATCGAGGGCCGCCTGGAGTGAGTTGCGGCGAAGGAAAGCCGTTGCGCCTTCCGCCATCCGCCTTCCGCCTTCCTTCACTACATTCTTTCTTTTCATTTTTTTTTCCGCTCTCAGCTTGGTGTCGGAGATCCGCAAGCCGACGGGTTCGCTGCGCCTGAGCGACTGGTTCAACCGTCCGTCGATCATTGAAGCCGGCGATAACTACGACTTCCTGACCCGTGGTCTCGCCACCCAGCCCGAGGAGCTCACCGACACGAACTTCGATGCCGAGATCAAGCACTTCCTGTTCCGCCGCGGACGCCCGTTCGGTGGCGATCTGCGCGCCATTGACGTCCAGCGCAACCGCGACCACGGACTAGCCGGATACAACGATTATCGCGAGTTCTGCGGCTTCAAGCGTGCGTCGACGTGGGAAGATCTGATGGATCTCATTTCGCCACAGGTACGTGTGTCACGTCCGGCGGCTTTGCTCCACCGGACGCGCCCTGGACGCGTTCGCATTGCATCGTTTCGCTCTCCTGCCCTCTCCGTAGGACGTTTCCAAGCTGCAGTCGCTGTACGCCAGCATTGACGATATCGATCTCACCGTCGGCGGTTCCCTGGAGGCTCACGTCAATGGTGCCCTTGCCGGGCCGACCTTCCTCTGCATCCTGACCGAGCAGTTCTACCGCACCCGTGTCGCCGACCGGTTCTTCTACGAGCGTGGCGATAAGGAGCTCGCCTTCACCCGGGAGCAGCTGGCCGAAATCCGCAAGGCTAGCATCGCACGTCTGTTCTGCGACAACGGCAACCACGTGGTGTCCATGCAGCCGAAGGCGTTCCTGCGCATCTCCCACAGCAACCAGGTCGTGCCGTGCACGCAAATTCCGGAAGTCGATCTGTCGCTGTGGAAGGACCTGTCGTACGACAACAGCCTGAACTCGTTCCACTACTACCACAACTACAAGAAATAGGTCCGTGATGGATGACGCACGCGCATGCACGTTGTGGCGCCGCACCACCTCCAGAAACCAGCACGTTTTCTTCGCTGCCACGTTGTTGTTTTTTTTTTGTCGCACATAGCTCATCCCCCTTCACACACTCCTAGTGCGATCGAGGAAGCAAATCAACCGCGTGCGCGTGAGTTTGTTAGTTTATGTTTGGCCTGCTGTTTCCCCTCCCTGTTCCCTGATCACTCTTTCGCGCCGGCGGCGCAGCATCGCTGCAGCTGGCCGCGCCAGGAAGGCACGCTTTTGTTTTTGAGTGATATGCAGCAAGCAAGAAAGCAAGAATACTCCCACTAGTGCACGATACCCGCATGTTGGGTCGCTTATACATGTTTCATCTCACCAACCAGCTAGAAAGGGTCGTGCACGTCCCGATCCTCCTTCCCGACTGCACCAGGCACCAGGCGTGCGGAAGTTTCGGTTTGTCCATTTGTCCAGACTGTTACGATCACCAACGATGCAAGCTCCTTTCTCTTCTCCACCACCACCCCATCCCCCGCCCACAAGCATTTTACCCCCCGCCAACCCGAAACCAAACATTCGATTGCCAGTGTAAATAAGGACCGAAGCTAAAGGAACATTGTTGTCGGATTTGTTTATGTTTTTGCCATATCCGTTCATCGTCTCGGGCAAACCAATTTCCGAGCGTACCATCCACTGTTCTATGTATATTCATGGGTTAGTTTTTTTTTTCTTCTCATAACGATTGCACAGTACATTATCGAGCGAGACACGCGAGCCTCAATCGATGCCAACACATCCTCCTCCGTCCATGGCTACTCCGATTGATACGTCTATCGACCAACCATTTTTCATCATCCCCCTCCTACCCGTTTAGTGTAGTGGTAAAACGAGATAGTGTTATTTAAAAAAAAACACACAAACAAGTGAAATTATATTAGCTGTAGCTGTATGTTGTTTTGTGAATACAGTTTCCTAACTTAAATAAACAATGAAAAAAAAGTGCTTGCCTTTCGATTAAAAGTATCCGAAAAGTATCATTCCTACCTCAGGATCACTATATCGTGTCAAGTTCCGATTAAACACAGGCGAAACATGTCTTTTCAAAGTCAAAGCAAAGATAAAACACTAACATTCCTCCGACAATGTTGGCTCATTTTAAATCTTTTGTGTTGTGGTCAGAGAAAAAAGGAGCAAATGTAGAAGGAAGGAAGGCCCTGCAGGCTTTGTTAGTTTGTTCATCCCATCTGTTTCCTATAGTTCATGCTGAAATCCGTTGCTCTATGTTTAATCTGGAAATTGAATTGATTTGACTTAATGCCATCCAAAACGAAAAGGTTTTTTTTTTAATATTTTAAATTAAGAAACAATTACTTGGCAATGAGGGTGGAAATGTTTGAAATAATTATAAAAAACATTTGCGGAAGCGGGAAGGCAAAACCATTCGAAGGCGTGCTGGTGACAACAGTAACAGTTGTACTGTCACGGCAATCACTGTATTGTCGTCGCGCCCGACTCCGAGTGAAAGCGCCGAGAGAGCGGACAAGGCAGAAAAAGAGGGGAATAAAGCGTCCGTGATCCCGTGCGAGTTATAATCGACTTTAAAGATAGACGGACTAGTGATCGGACGAAATTTATCAAAAATTACCGAAAACCATTTTTTTTATCTTTAGAGTCGAACTTTCGAAAACGCTCCGCCTTGATCGCTTAAAAGAGAACAGCTCGTGCTGTTGGTTACGTCCAATTTTGGAATATGGTTGCGATATTTGATCACCATCAGGTGTCATTGCGTTGGTTAGGTTGAAGATTGTACATCGAAAGTTTAATCATCTTGCCGCCATGCGTTTTCAAAATGACCCCAGATTTAACTTAACCTCCTTACCCAGCAGGATGTCGCCTGTTGGGGCTGGCTAGCCTGAAAGCACGTCGTAGTCTTGTTCGCAAGTTATTATTCGCCACAACACATCCTTTTTCCCAATATTGACTCCCTTACTCTTATAGCGGCTATCACCTTCTATATCCCGTCCCCCTGTTTTCCAGTTCGTCCTGCTTTTGTCATCCCTTTACGTCGCACACGAGTTTCCCTCAGCGATCCTTGGTTGCGCACGTTATCGAACTTTAACTCTGCAAGTGATTTGTTTGATTATG
>JXXA01006526.1:0-12236 GCA_000956255.1 Anopheles punctulatus
CGAATAGCGTGCACTCCGGATCCGGAGAGTCATCGATAACTTTTTTTCCGTTCACGAATAGTACCAACTGCGATGTACTTTTAAATTGAAGTAAGTGCTCCATTGTATGAAAAGAGATTTAAACGTTTCAGAAAACTGAGGAACCGTGACAACGCCCTTCGTAATTGCACGTTACGAGCTGATCTGATGCGTCACTCGTCAAAATGCTTTCCTAATTGAATGGAATGAAATTACCAAGATGTTCATCAAGCAGCTTGTGATAGGAGGTTTAAATCAACTAGCCATATGCACAACGGAGAACTTCTTTGATAAGATAATTCGGCGAAAGACACACCAAACACACGCACTTATTATACAGTGAATGACAACAGACTGAGCGAGTATGAGTGTGTAGAGTAAATAAATATTGTCATCTGTTGTCACGCTGACATTTCTCGAGCGGTAAGCGGGTGGCCTTGCCTTTGGCTCTAGCTCTAATGGAATTCTAATTAAAACACAACGCATCGACTTAACGCATCGAGAGGGACTACTTCACAGTGAACAATTTATTACTAGTATGTTTTAGGGAGTAAAATAAAAATAAAATCATTTTGAATGAAAGTATAATCATCGTTATAATGAAACGATGCGGCACTTTACACGTTTTACGTTGATAAAACAACCACTGTCCTAGCGAGAGTTGGCTAGGTGGCTTACACGGCCATGCTCTTTACTCCAACTCTGTATGCAATTTGTTGCATTGCATAGCTATGCATTCTGTTGCTCTTGCAGCAGACAATAAAAGAGCGATGTCGGCTGTTCGGCAAGTTCTCGGGGAACACCCTGTTCCATGATGGTTCCATCCTGCATCACGTAAACGTGATCGGTATCCAGTATGCCTCCTAACCGATGAGCCACCACGATAACGGTTCTGCCACGAAAAGCGTTTTTCAAAACCAGCTGTATAGCCGATTCCGATTCATAGTCTAGGTTGGCTGTACCTTCATCGATCAGTACAATCTTCGATTTCTTCAGCAGTGCCCGTGTGAGACTGAGCAGTTGTTTTTGGCCGGCAGACAGGTTGGATCCGTTCACATCAAGTGTTGCGTCCAAACCACCAAGGGCTTGTACGAGCGGGCTTGCTAGGCAACAGGTGATGGCTTCCCAAATTTCGCAATCGACATGTACAGCTCGCGGATCCAGATTTTCTCGAACCGTACCTTTGAACAGGAATGGATCCTGAGAGATAAGCGCGATTCGACTGCGGAGAACATCCAACGGTAGCGTAGCTATATTTACAAAGTCCACAGTAATCGTTCCTTTATCCAGCGGAGCGACACGCAACATCGATGCGAGTACGGACGTTTTGCCCGATCCTGTACGACCGACGATGCTTATGCGTTCGCACGGTTTGACATTGATGTTGATGGCTTTGATCGAGTAAGCCAAATGTTCGCGGTAGCGCATGTGCACGTTATCGAATGCTACCACCCCTTGGGAGGGCCATCCGAAAGGTGGATCGGCAGATCCGTCGGCGTTTACTTCCGTTTCGAGCTGACAGTATTGATTGATTCGTTCGACTGCAACAAGTTCCTGCTCAGTTTCGGCCACCGCATACAGCAATCCGGACAGTAGACCGGTAATTGATAGCGCATAAGAAATCGCCAGTCCTACAAGTTCGGGTGATGTCATATGGGCCGATGTGACTGCCGCCAGCAAGCCCGATCCACCGACGAGAAACGCACCCAACAGTTGCAACCTCAATCCTAGCCACTGTTGAGTGGCCGCAGCTGAAAGTTGGGCTTTGATGCTTTCGCCTAGTTTGTATAGAAAATCGCGCTGAAATCGAGTTTCTCCGCGTAAGGCGCGAATGGTGCTCAATCCTTGCAGTGTCTCGGTAAAGTGGGCATACAGTGGGGAAAGTGCGTTGCTTGAAAGGCGCTTTATGTCACGGGAAGCGTAACGATACTTGTTCTGCAGCGATAGGTAGATTGGCACAAGCGGAACAACGAGCAACCCAAGCCAAGGCATGGCGTACAGACTGATCAGCAGCGCACCGAGCAACCCAAAGAACTGGGCAAGCAATATATTCATTATAAACGGTAGTGTGTCGTCCACTGTATATATATCCGACGAGAAACGATTGATGATTCTTCCGAGAGGAACAACATCGAAGAACTGTAGTTTGGTCTGTGAAAGGAAATGCAATAGAATACAGTCGATTGTGGTGGTGTTAGGTGCTTATTTGAAACAACGTTGATACTTACGTAAAGCACACTGTTCAGCAAACGATTATGGATACATTTAGCAGCTTTTAAACCGGCGTATGCAAATAAAAATGCTCTTAGCAACGTTAGCAAACTGTTGCTAAAGGCTAGGCCCGCATATACGCCCAAATAGTAGAAGGAGGATGACGTTCCGTTGCTGCTGTCAGTCAGTATAGGAGAGAGTAAGTGGTCAACCATTGCAAGAACTCCTTCCGAAACGGTCGTCTGTCGTAGGAGTACTGGTGGGTCTCCTGAGAACATTGTGCTGTTTGAAGGGCCAGAGTTCATGGTTCCAACCCAATACGCCAGCCAGGCATCGGAGAGATTACGAGATACTTGCATCATCAGTACTGCTACGAATACCCAAAATCCAAGGCCACGGCCGGTAGCTTGCCAGTAAGCTCCTAACACTTTTCGATCGAGGTGACCGAATTCGCGCGATTCCTCCATCATCACGCTGTCGGTGCTACGTTGGTCGTCATCCTCACGCAACGCTACGTACGAGGAACTGCCATTGGCTAGGGAGAGTGTGGCGCTCGTATCCTCATCGTAGTCATCGTAATCACTTATCAGTGAACCAATGTTCGGTGCGTCGCTTTGTGTCACTTGACCGGCTTCGACGTGCAGGATTTGAGTGGCGCGATTCAGTACCATTGAGTGCTGCGTCACTACAATCCTTGTTTTATCCTTCAGCAACCCGAACAAACAGTGGCGAATGATGTGCGATGCGACGTGTGCATCCAGCGCCGACAAGATGTCATCCAGCAGATAGATGCTCTTGTTCTGATACACGGCGCGGGCTAATGCGACTCGTGCCTTTTGGCCGCCGGAAAGCGTGCGCCCTTGTTCGCCCACACCGGTACTATCGCCACGCAGCGCGTCTAAATCGTACTGCAGGGCGCACGCATGAATGACTGCTTTGTAGCGCGCCTCGTCGTAGATCTCACCCCAAAGAATATTGTCTCGGATAGTGCCCTGCTGTAGCCAGGCACTTTGGGCAACGTAGCCAAAGCCTTCTTCCACATCCGTCGAGATTACTACTGCACCAGCAGTGCACTGAAAGTAGCCCATGATCACTTGTAGCAGTGACGACTTACCGCCACCAACTGGGCCCTCCAGACAGACGAGTTCGCCCTGTCGTACCTGCAGGGTTAGATCGCGAAAAGCGAAATCAATTATATCTTCCTGCACCAGATTCAACTCCTTGCGGCTACGTTTGGTTTGGAACTCGAAGTTACCGTCCTTTATGGCTAGAACGACGGGACGTTTTGAAGAATTGGAAAACGACGCATCGGATGCCGTCAGTGGGCGGTAATATTCCTTCAAATTTACATCCGGCAGATCGAGCAATTCCTGCACGCGCTTCAATGAAACCCACGCCTCGGTCAAACCATTTAACACCCACGGAAATGCATTCAACGGGCCGATAAGCATGTTCAGCAGCGCCACACTGGTGTAGGTGGTTGCAGCAGTTAGTGGCTTGCCGAGCAGAATATAGGTGCCGAAGGTGAACAGACACATAAGTACCGGAGTCGTAGCCCAAAAGTAAACGCACAGTGCGTCAAGGTACTTTCGCTTAGCCAGATATCCCATCTCCACCGCACGTTCGTGTTGAATCTTTCCGATGAAAACGGTCTCCCATGCATTCAGTTTGACATCCTTGGCCCCGCTGATGGTTTCCGTAGTGACCGTAACACGAGCATCTTTCGCTCCCATCAGTCCCTCCGAAAGCTGGCCAATTTGTTGTGCAATTTTGCGATTGATCGGAATAAGTAGTATCGCAAACGCGACACCGGCGACAAATGCGACACCGAGTTGTGTGTATAGAAGATACAGCGTGGTAAACAGCTGGAATGGGATGCTCCAAAACGAATGAAAACTAACGCACGAATTAACGATGCGGTCCGTGTCGGTTGACATCAGGTTTAGTATTTCCGGCCGTGCAGCCTGCAGCTGTTGGGCTGTCAGCGACTTTCGATAGATGGCCGTTACGATGGACATTCGCATTTTACTACTGACGAACGTCATGCGCCAGTTGAAATGAACGCTTGAAAATGCACTGATCAGGGCCGAAACGAGTAAACCGAGTGCGTAGTAATACGCATGAAAATCGATGGGTCTATCCGCGTCCGGTAGGTCTGCTGGTGCGGTACTGTTGCCATTATCCTCCGTACGCAGCAATCGGCCCAGCAGGATGGGACCGGCGAAACCGGACAAATCTCCTAGCAAACGCAGCAATCCGATCAGATAAAACTCCCATCCAAAGCACCGGTGCAGAGCTTTGAACAACGAAGTTGTTCCATTGAGGGCCGTTTGTAGTTTTTCCGTGACTCGTTGCAATGTAAGCGCTTCGGGAAGATCGAAAAGATCATCGTTGCGTTTCAGTTTTCCACCGATGCCTTTCGCGATGAGTGGTCGAACCCAGTAGAACACAACTTTCGATAGGAAGTTGGCTTCATCCTCGATGGGACCCAGGGGTGTTTCTTCAATGTCCTCAAAGAACCGTGTGTACGATTGAGACAGCAAGGCTTGGCGTTCTTCGTCATCTGTTCGTCGCAGGCGCACGTAGTGTGCGTTTCCCGGCACTACGAGCGTTCCGCCGTAACACAGGTACAGTGATAAGTGGGCTACATACCACAGCCAGTAATCAGTGTGCAGGTTTGTGTGCAACCAAATAGCACATAAGGCAAACAGTGAAGTCCAGAGAACAATCAACACCAGCGGGCCTCGATGACTGAGCGAGCCTTTGCGAACGGAAGACAGCAGAAAGCAGGCATGGATTGGCCACGCCACAAGTTGTACACATGCGAGCAATACGTCTACGGGATACAGCTGTCTATGAAGCCGGAAAATGTAGAACACCTTCACCGCCGGCAAGATTGTCAGGCCCAATGTGGCGAAAATTCGGAATCGTATCGCTCGTAGTTGGGTTTCGTTACGCGAGACCGTGCGCCAGTGTGTTCCATAGTAGTAGGAAGAAAACGTAGCGAAGAGCACGAGGATAGGTAGTTGTAGCACAAGCTCCTGGAAACATGGCGCTAGATCACTGTTGGTTTCCACCCAAGGTCTCAATCCGGTTGGGCATATGTCCATCCAGAACTGATCCCAGATAAACATGTTTCTCGACGCACTTCCCACGTGTTTCAATTAATTGCAATCTCTCTTTGGTTCTGTAGCATCGTTTACACTACTGGAAAGCTGTTGATGATAAGCAGGAAAGTAATTTGCACTTGAACTTATTCTTGACCGGGCACCACCGACGCGCATATCAACGTATGATGTAAAAGCGAGCGTGTTTGTCTGATTATGATGACACATACTTTTCCAGTTCAGTCTTCATCTTCGCTTATCACAATTGTGTATGTTTCCTATCAAACAGTTGCAAACCAGTGTCTGATTCACGCACGCTTTATTGTATTCAACGTAGATGAAGAATCAGGCAGTACGGCAGTTCAGCTTATCGGACAAAAACTATCAATGTTTCGTTTGCACTATGTACAGAAAAGTACCGACAAATCGCATAAAACAACAAAAACAAGCCAGATGTTGAATGTAAACAATATTGCTTTGACATTACGGTGCGGCGTGTGTTTACAGTATCCGATTGAAACGTTCACGGTTTCTTACGGTGAATGTAAACCGTAAAGTTTAAAAACTATGCTTCTGGTTTAGAAAAATAACAAGCAACTTGCTACAAAAGTTAATATTTCCTACTTTCCTTTTCGTGTGGTAAACGTTGCGTACATTCTTGAAAATAGGCATCTATTGCACCATATTTCACGAACCCTTCGATTCCTAGTTGGCATCGCAACCGGTAATTTTGAATTTGAAACATTACGTTGGGAATGTATAACAGTTGTAATACCTTCACGTACCACCAGTAAAATCAAACTAAAAAGTGCTACATACCGTTTGAGTGTGTTATTCGATTACTTTTGATGGTTTTAATTATTTAATATAAAAATGCAATTTACTCGTTTCGTTTCAACGATCAAACAACAACCTTTATTGTTCGTGTTAATAAAATGATTACTAATTAACGCACGAATAAATATTTAATAAATAATACCAATCTCTTCGCACTCAACAGCGCGACGAGCAATACTGTGATGCAGCACAGTAGATTAGCCCGGACGGGCAAATCATTTTCATTTTTACAAACTTTTTCTGGCTCTTTCGGTGGCAAACGTAGTAGCTGCTTCGATTCGTAGGATTCGGGATACGTCCTTCTGCTCGGCAGCGTGGTCCTTTGCGCGTACTTTTCAAGCGCTTCGTAGAGGGAGCGATCGTCGTTGTCGTGGTGGTGGAAGTCGTCGTAGTCGTGGAGTGCTTCCTTTTACTAGATGAAGATTTTCGACGCATTTTCACAGACGGTCTGACGGTACTGAAGTGTACGGTCGCCATACTGCTGCTCGTGTCTACTGACGCCGGAAGTACCACGATCTGTTCAGCTGGCAGCGGTATGCTGTTGCGCGTAATTAGCTTGTTTGCCTCCTGCCGGATAAGCTCCACGTACTTTTGTGCGGTCAGCAGATCGTTCTTCATGAGATGCGTGTTTGGTTGTGACGGTGATCCTTTGTAGCGTATTATAGTGGGTGGGGTAGTGGTGGGTGTCTGTTGGGCTTTGCAGGCTTGGTACGAGGCGGTGTCGCATAGACGCGTTTCTTTGTTGAACGCAGTAAATGAAGGACAGGTGAATGATTGGAAGGCACCGTTGTGTGGATTGCAGACAAAGTATTTGAAACAGTCCGTCCGGTTCGGTTCACGACTGCCGAGTGTACAAGATACTACCGAAATCCGTACATCACTAGCATTGGCGTCAAGCAGCGGCATAATGCTCTCCTTGTACTGATTGTAGTGCTGGTGGCTGTCTGGCACAGCTTGCGAATTGTCCGTCTCCACTTGGCTCGATTCGTCCGATACTTCTTCGGACACGGCTGTCTGTTCACTATCGAAGACATCCGCGTTATCAGCACTTTCATTTGAGTCTACTCGTTCCGTTGAGTCTACTCGTTCGAAGCTATCAATTCCATTGCCAGTAACATCATAATCGTTTGCTGTATTACTTTGCAGAAACGAAGGAGAATTAGTTAGTTGTGAGTAAATCATACCGGCGGTTGCCGCCGTCGGACCTTGTGGTGGTGAAACGTACGGAGATACCACGCTCGGATACGTTGGAATAGGCTGCATGCTCAACAGCGGAGTCGATGGCCCCTTTAGGAAGGGATTGTATTGGGGATATCGCTGGGGTTGCATCACTTGAGTGTATGGGTCCTTGGGAACGAATCTATTTCCGTAGATGTCGTACAAGGTCGGTTGGTATGAATTGTAGTATGTAGACTCGTTTACGGGATGGTGCCGCAGGTTATCATATACCGTGGAATGGCCAAGCGTATAAGGATTTGTGAAACTAATACCGATCGGTTTGGAATTGAACGTGGTTGTTACCTGCGGTTTGATTGGCTTAGCGTACTCCACCATAGTCGAAGGCGTCACGGCAGCAACAGTGCCGGCGGAAAAGGGTAGCAGGATGGGCTCCATTACTTGCGCCGGATCCGGTTTGTCAGGGTTTACTGCTGCTGGTGTGGTTTTTTGATGGCTGGCAATCATTTGTTGCGATATCTGCAGAATGCTCTTGATGATGTCCTCTGAAACGTATGGACTTTTGGGTTTGGAAAACTTGTCGCTTTCCGGTTCGATCAGATGCTGCTTTTGGTAAGTCATCCCATATTCGACCCCGGTAGGATACTCGTTAAGCAACACTGGTTTGCGCGTGTAGAGCAACTTGTTTGCGAAGGGTGAAAAATCGCCTGCCCCACCGGTCGGATCACCGGTCTGCTTCATTTGGGTAGCGGCGATGCGATTTAGTTGCTTCTGTTGATTAATAATTTGCGTCAGATGCTCCGGATGAATTTTCCCATTCGCCGGTAATGGTAGCTTCGTTGGATGGCTTTGACCACCGGTGCCTTGAACAGTGTAGTCCGTGAGAATAGAGTTCAGATGCGAGGTGCTTAACATGCCCATGGGCTTCGGTGGCGGTTGTTCATTGTTGTTGGAAAAAGAATCCCTTTCATCGGCGCGTTGGGTGGAAGGCGGTAGGGAATATGGCTTAACGACCGTGCCATTCGCGCTGGTACTGCTTTCTTCGATAACCCGCTCTACGATTCCGTTGCCGCCGGTCTCCTGCTCGTCTGTTAACGACCCTTGGCTCCTTATGCGCGATCGATTGTTCAACTCCTGGTCCATCAGAATGAGGATGCCTCGTCGGTCGTCTCCGGCAATCGTGGGTAGCTGGTATTGTGTTCGTTTGGCATCTGTCGGCTTCGTAGCGGGGGGTGTTCGGCTGGGTGGAAAAGCCTGCTGGTGTTGCAGATTGTCCATGCCATAAATGTTTTCTTCACTATGATTGCGGTCGAATTCCTTGGCTAGATCACAATCCCAATCATTTTCTAGTGCCGTAACGCAAGGGGGAAAGGAAAGGGAAGCGAAGAATTAGTCAATGAAAGAACGTACGATGATGTTTGCTTGCTATGGCAGCAGCGAACAGCCGCGAGTGCTATAAAAAAAAGTGCGAATACGATGGGCCGAACGACGTGTGTTTGTTATTCGACATCCAAAATCTTTCCTCGCGGGAAGAACCGTAAAAATCTATCAATTTATAACCTTATGAACAGTCTTCGGTGGCTTCGGGGTCAATTCGAGGCGCTATCTGGTGGTGTTGAAAATTTTCCAGCGTCCAGCGTCGTTGATTTACCGTTAGTTGGTAGCTATTCATGGTATGCTTGGTGATGGGTCAGTATTTTTACTATGAAGGTCAATAACATTCTTCTTGGCGGAATGAAATGATCTACTAGTAATGAACATTAATTCATTTGGAAGTAGGACTACGGCAATTTTTATCATTATTAAAAATCTAACCAATTGACGATTGACACAAGCACTACACCGAATGTACATAACTAGGCTCATGTAGGTTTTGGGAGCAACATCACTTCATGGAACAATACAAATCCTCAGCATCAAACGAAGCTATCGTAAGACCAACGCAGTCCAGGAAAGCTCACCCGGTATTATGCAGGTACTCAAGTTGTGCCGATAAACCAAACCCTTGCGACACTGAGTCGTTATCCAGACGGCGGTTTTCGATGGCAGCAGGGCACAGCGGAAGTACTGATCGCAACGTAACGTATGGGGTCGCGTGGGCTCGGGACATCCTTGCTGTTGCGCTGGATGCTGAGCGAAGACAGACACCGGCAGAACACTCACTACAAGACACAACACGAAGTCGATTTGTTTGGGCATCATACCGAACGTTCATCGAATGTGGAGTATGTCACAGATGTCAGTAAAGTTGTCACAATATTTGTTTCACCTTTCTTTCAACTATCATTTCTGTACACTTCAGAGCACAACGTTTCCTTCGCGTCACTTAGTACCAACTTCAATACGTGACTTCCACAAGGCACAGTCCGGCCACAGCGCTCAAAACACATAAACACACACCTGATGAAATGTCCGTATTCTTTGCGATCTGAAAGCGGAATGAAAGCTTCTCTCGCTCTTCAGGTTCCGCTCTTCGATGCTGTCTCAGCCGAACCGACCCGCGAAAATGAATGAAAGCATGATGTGATGGTAACGGCAGCCAAATGGATACGAACCAGTGGCAAGTACACAGGTGTGGTGGTGGTGGAGCATTAGAAAGACGAACGTGAAGAGTTGCCATGGAGATTGGTGGAGCAAAGTTATCTTCTCCATCGTTCGCAGAGTTGATTGTGTAGTATCTAGCATCGTATTGTTTGCTTTTCTTCTGAAGGTGTATCCCATTGCCTTAAGGTATGACAAGGCATCAAGGTGTTGTTTTGAATGCGAAAAGGAATAAATCAAAGTGTGTGCAGGGGTGTCGCTGTTATTTCGTTTTTTTTGCGCTGTGTTTATGTTCTATGCGATGATTTGCAAATGCAATATTTGTGTTTCAGAATCGTGTATCAATTTAACGAATTGTAGACGGTCTGACCAGCTAACAATGTTTTGCTGGTCTGCGACCGAGCAATCCATTTGAGCAAAGAGGAGTTTCCCTACTTACTGTATCGTTGAAGTTACTGTCTTCGGTGAGCTGGGCGATTCATTTCAGTGGCTTTAATCAACAGATTGTGGTTTGAACCGAACGCAACCAATAAAATGTACCGTAGCTAAGAACTAAACTATAGCAGTGACCCATATTTGAATGCAATTAAATCAACAAAATCTATTACCGTGTGCAACTGGCATGAGGAGAGCTGACTGCCGGGGTGCGTTGAATGCAAACAGAGGCATAAAGTCTTCATCGAAGCGAAAACAACGAAACTCTCCTTCAGATGGAAACGATGCTAATAAAGGAGTACAAACGAAAATAAAAAAAAACTCACCTGTGTTGCATCTCTCGCGCTGAGCGCCAGCACATTTTCGATCTTAAATTAGTTTCGGATCTCTGCTTTCGCTACCGGTAGCCGTAATAGTATCGAATAAACAAGCATAACAAAAGAAATCAGTGCCCGCGAATTATTCCGCCGATTTAGTCGGGAAGCACTGTGTGCGCGAGATTGTGTACCGAATGTACCGAGCGACTTTCGTATGTAGGTTTAATGTCGCAATTTTCCTGGGTCGTTTTTTTTTGGGTTACAAAGGGGCGGCCATACAAACCGCAACCGGTTCGTTTTGTGTACGATTTGTGTCTTAAGCCGGTCGGTAATATCTCAATAAAACCACGCAAACGCGTTTTTGTTTCGCGAAGCCAGAAAAAAGCCACACAACGGCTGACGGAGGCCGAAACACATGGCCCTGCTAGATGTTGCGTCAAAGTAGCTGCAGTGTGGTAATTGAAGTTTTATTTTTTTGCGTTTCCTTTTCGGGGCGTATTCCGGTAGAAAGTGGTAATAATTCATTCTTCCCAAACCACGACCAAGTCGACCAGTTCGCCAAGAAGGCCAGTGGCCGAATAGCGTTAAAAAAAAACAAAGAAAACAAAAAAGTAAACCTTTCCTGGTCGAGTTGGGATTTTGGGGGAGGAGGGAGGGGGGTTTCGGTTTCATTTTGCTTGGCACAATCGTTACATCTTGTAGATGTGCGTTTTTTTCTGCCGCTTACCGGGAAGCGGAACTTACTGAAGCGATTAAACGGATCATTAAAAGCACGCGTATGGGTTGGCGTGTGATTGTACGCATTTGTGTGCGGAATTGGCCACAGTTTCGGAAACGACTGGAGCGGAGAGGGAAAACGTTGATACAAAAACAAAAACCCCGAAACGGTTCTGTCCATTTAGAGACAAAACGTGCTCATTAGAGGCGGGTACCGGGATGCGTTTTTTTTTCTTTCGCTTTCAATCGCGCTTGGTCCGGTAGCTGCAAAAAAAAAACAACGGCTCGAAAACAGACATACATTTTTCTCACGCGGAAGAATTTGGTGGGGCGGACATTTACGCTAGAGCATTCGTGTTTTATTAGTTTTTACCTTCTAGGCCGAAGATATCTAGTTCAACGTTTGTAATGGATGACTCCGTTTGCCCTGGCGGGCACGTGAATGACCCTCCCGGTCGCAGATGCTACCGAGAAAGGGTCAGCGAAATAGGATATCGATATTCAGCTGACCAGCGCAGCTCAACGGATCCCTTTAAAAACGATTGCGCTAATAATGGACCGCTTGCGTATGCATAAAAAATGCATCCAACAAATAAAACTGGTTCCATCCAGTCGGTGCTGTGCGTTGAAAAAAAAAAACAAAAACTTTCCTAGACCCCTTTTGACTTACCTGCCTGTCCGTGAAGAAAGACCCTCGGGCCTTCGCTTCAACAAACGCGTCCCAGATGGATTGGGAAACGCAATCGAACGAAGGGAAGGCAAACCGTGTGTTTGTAAATCAATTTCTTCCACACAAACAAATGACAACTGTCGTCGTCCTTTCTTGGGACGGACCGTGTCCCTTTCTTTGCATACAGCGGGACCAACCCTTTCGGTG
>JXXA01006529.1:0-11651 GCA_000956255.1 Anopheles punctulatus
GGGTCTCATTTAACACTTTCGACTCGATTCTAGGGCAGGCACAAGCCCAAAAACAAAAAAACAAAAAAATGGCACGACACTATTTAAGCGAACCAATCATTCGGCCCATTCGCGAGGCTGGGCTACGTGTGTGAGTGTGTTGCGACCCTCGTCCAGCACGGGACCGGAACCGGAAACACACGCAGTACACATTGTAATGAACACGTTCCCGAGCAAACGTGGTGTGCGCCTTCTGCGGGATGAATTGCTTTGTTATCGTTAAGTGGTTTGCCCGGTTCGATTGTCCTGAGTGCGCGTGTTTTTGTTTTGTTCTGTTTTGTTTTTTTTTGTTTTTTATTTGACGAGTAAGAGCTCGCCGAAGATGGGTGAAGTAAACGCAAACACGAGCATGTCTTTCCCTCCCTGGCCCAACCCAACCAACCCCTCTGATGGGGGAAACCGTCCGTGTGTGAGTTTAAGTTCCCCGCGAAGCGTTCCGGGGGAAGCCCCAAAAATGTGGTGCGGGAAAGGAAAGCTGACGTCCATCCGTTGACGTCCACGTGCACGTCAATGTTTCGTGCAAACACGAGCCTCGGAACCTGCAAGTGTGACCATGGAGTGTGCCACAGCCGGGCAGCAAATCGGGATGAAGTGGTCGGAATGGAAGTGAAAAGCAAAAAAAAAACACAAGAGCGTTGTCCTTATCTGTACGATAAGCCAAGGGGAAAATATCGGGATTTGAGTGTGTGTGTGTGTGTGTGTGCGTGTGTGTTTAGGATGGTTTGGTTTGTTTGTTCAATCGCTTGTTATTTTTTTTGTTTTGTAAAAAAATACTTCATATTTATATTTCCCTCTAGCTGTGAACGCACGTACATTTCAAACTGGCATGCATAATTCTGCTTCTCCTCATTTCCAGCTCCACACCGGTGATCGTTTCGCATCGTGTAAGTCTTTTCGCTTAGTTTGCTCTTAAAAGTGTGCTCTGCATTGCTTTCCCTAGCATCTTCGCATGTTGTCCGTTAGCTTTATTAAAATCCTCTGCTTGCTCTCATTCTCAATTGTAATCAATCCTGTACACGCCACGAAATTTGCGATCAACGCCGCGTTCGGGACGTCGTTGCAGTGCTGCAAGCACGCATTACGAGCCGTCCTTGGCAACCGAGGGCCTGCCGTTGCCATACAAACACACACACACACACACACACACACACGCGTCGATTGAGTAACGCGATGGAATTTCGATTCGCGTTCGGTGTAAATACGGCAAGAGATTTTTCATCCCTTTGAAAAAAAAAAAAAACAGAAACTAATCCGCTTACCCGTAAACGCTTTAGTCGTTTTTGTATGCTTCGCTTTAATACACGCCTCCCGCACCACCGCCCCCTCCCCCTCACAACCCCCCTACACACTATAGGCCTCAGCAACTTACGCCCAACTTCAGTGCCGATCATCGTTCGGTGCCGTCCTCGAGCAGGATCGTCGGTAGACAGGGATTGTAGTAGTAATAATAGACGTGATCGTTGTACGCGTATGCCGTGCCCGCTGTTGATTGCGAATCCGCGGAAGAAGAAGAAGAAGTCGATGGGGCGAGGGGTGACTGCTGCGGTGCCGATCTGACGGTGGTGACTTGCTGGACATTGCTGGACTGAGCGACGCCGGAAGTCGTGTGTCGGCGACTGCTACTAAGCGTACACACGTAAGGACACTCGCCTGCCGACGGATGGGAAGATGAGGATGGCGGTGGTGGTGGTGGTGGTGGTGGTGGTGGTGGAGGTGGTGTAGGTGATGCTTCGGCGGCGGCCAGCTCCGGCGAAAGGTCTGCGCTGCCGGCAATGCTGATAATGCTGGTCGGACATGCCACTAATCACGTCGCTATCCAGCTGTTGCAGGTGCACTGGGTGTAGGGAATGAGCGGGGCGTAGTAGATTCCGTTCGCGTACAGCAGTCCCGGTTGAGGGGTCAGCGCGATCGCCTGGGTCTGTGCGATCGCTGTCGACTGTTGCGTCTGCTGCTGCGGCTGCTGCTGCGACTGCTGGGATTGTACTTGCTGAGTCGAGGTCGGACACGGTGACGATGCGTGCTGCGTTTGCTGCTGCTGGTGCTGCTGGTGGAGGGTGGGCGTGTGGGCCAGCATCGTGGGTGACTGTGGCGAGAGCTGCTGGGGTGACAGCGAAAGATGGGACATTTGCGTCTGCAGCTGGAGCGTTGTGTGCTGCTGTTGCTGCTGCTGCTGCTGGGTGTGTGTCACCTGGGCGCCATTGCCAGACGCCGTGGTTGCTGTGATCATACCGGACTGCTGCTGCTGCTGCTGCTGCTGTTGTTGATCGCGGTAGAAGATCTCCATCGCAAGGGACTCGATCAGCATGAGCGTTTGGCGGCGCTCGTGCCCCATCAGACACACGGTCGACTGTTCGACGACCTCGAATAAATGCATCAGGTACTGGTGCTGCAGGTGTTCTTCACCCTCGTCGAAGAAATGGTTCTTCAAGTACGACTCGAGCTTGCTCCGCTGCTGTCCAATGTCCGGGAAGTCGATGAAGAACCGCGAGCACATGTAGCGTTCGAGCGTCTTGATGCGCTGCGTGTCGACCGGTATGTAGTTCCGTACCAGCAGGTTGCAGTACTTGAGCAGGCCACCGCCGCGGATCTCCTCCGGCTGGCGCGTCGAGATCAGCTTCTTCTGCAGGTGGTACAGCGCCTCCTGGAAGTCGCCGTACACCGATTCGCCGACCACGGTCGGGTAGAAGTTCTCGGTGATCATCGGCATCTCGGCGCAGTCGTAGAACAGCAGCAGCGAGTCGAGCACGATCTGGAACGAGTCGACGCTGAACTCGAACTGGCGGCGCATCGTGTCGACGAACTTCAGCTCGACGTTCTTGTGGCCGGGCGAGTTGCCCAGCGAGATGAGACTCCAGCGATCGCCGTCACTGTTCACTTTCACCATCTTGCCGACGTACGCTTCCTTCAGCGAGCACTGCGTTATCTTGCGCCTCACCACACCCTCCGGCATCAGGTCGAGCAGCGAGGACAGGACCGCCGACTTGACGCGATCGTAGCTCCGGCTCGTGCTGAAGTCGACGGCGAAGATCAGATCGAGATCGTTGTATGGCTGCGGCTCGGACGCCAACACATGACTAGCTGCGCCACCGTTCAGCCGGATGTCCTTTACCGTCATACCAGCACCGCCGGCGACCACGTCCGCCTCCAGCTTCTCGCGCACGATGTTCACCAGATCCTTCAGCTTCACCTCGAGCGTCGGAAAGTTGCCCCGGCCGTGTATCGACACCGGCTCGTTCATCACGTCGTTCAGCTTCATCACCTGCTCGAACGACAGCACCGCCAGCCGCTGGGCCGTGATGTCCAGGTGCTCGTACGAGGCGCCCGTTTCCGAGCCGGCCGACGAGATGCAGGACGACGAGGACGAGGTCGACGACGCCGACGACGAGCCGGACGATGAGGAAGCGGCCAGCGATGACGCTGCCGTCGACGACGACGACGAGTAGGCCGACGAGATGGAACTATTCGAGCGGGGCGATGGTGGGGGCGAGACGGAGCCACCCTCCGAGTGCGCGTAGCTCATCGTCGCATAGTTGAACGTGGCCACCGGGTAAGCATGTGGGCTAGTGTAGATCGTCGTCGTCGCCGTCGCACCATGCCCATGGCGGTTGCTGCCATTCGAGCAGTTGCTGCTGTAGCTGTTCTGCTGCTGCTGCTGCTGCTGCTGATGCGTTTGTACATGATAGGTGTCCATGATCCGTTGGGAGTAAGAGTCGGGAACTTTTAAAGTTCCGCACTGCAAAGACAATCGCAAGCAGACACAAACACACACACACGGATTAGTACGACTCTCGTGACACTTTTGACACTGTCGCATGTAATTACAACAGCGCCTGTACTAGAGCTAAACTATCGCAACTACCACAACAAGTCCACGATAGCACGCACGAGGTTATCTCGAACACATCAAAACTAGCTGACGTAAATGAATGCTTGCCATCGTATTGCACTAAGCAAACAAACATCAGTTAAAACATCTATTTTGTTGAATTTCGTAGCTCCCCTTTACGAGCCGCACGACACGAATGTAAGTCGGGCCCAAGAACACCCCAAAGATGTGCGGTGTACTGAATGTTTGTACTTAATTCCGACACGTCACTTACGATCCGGTGCGCACAGGAACCCGTACGGTTGCTTCCCTACCAGATGTCGGATACGTACACGGAGTACGACACGTTTATACATGACCGTCAACTACACGATGTACCTCGGACATACACAAACACATCTCGACTTATCATCACCACTTTGATAGCGAATAGCTTTGATAGAAGCGATGGTGATTATAATTCAATTGCTTACAGACTCATGCATCCGTGCTCTTTCCATTTCACAACCACCTCTAATGCTCTCGATACACACACGAACAATCACGTCTGTTTCGGTCACTTTTCAGCGTCAAGTTTTGCGTTTGCCACTAGTTGATCCTCTCCAGTGGCACTTCTTACTCGCGTAAATATCGTCATTGATCAAATGACGAGATCCACCCAGCCAGCTTTACCTACCGCGTATATCGATCGACTCTAGTTCCACCCGGTCACTTCCGTTCAACGTCACTTCCGCTGCATCTACAATGGGAACCGATCGGTAGGTAGGTAGGCAGGCAGTGTGTTGATGGGCCGTTGGTGCACGTGAATCGGCTTCCGGTCGTGAGTATTTCACAACAACACCACCCTGCACGGTGCTGCCACGTGTAGTGTGCAGAATAGGTGACAACAGCAAGTGTCTTGAAGCACGGTCGGTAAGCGCGATAGAAGAAGGCACCGCGACACCCGTTCGCGACCTATGCACTTGCCACCCGTTACCACGGTTTGGGGTTTGGGGAATTCGCGAAAACGCACCTCCTCGCGACGTCGTTCGAAACGACACTGAGCGGGGCGGTTCGGTTGGCGTTGGCGTCGACACTGCACTTAGAAAAAGCCCACCGTAAAGCGGGTGGGCGGGTGAAAGGGGTGCTCGGTGCCGCACACAGCCGTTGTCCACTGTTTTGACGTCGCTGCTGCTAGCGGCAAAGAATGTACAGTCATAGTCGCGCACACCAACACAGCGAGATTGTACAGCAGCGGCAGATCAGCGGCGTCACGCTTGCCAGCCTCCCCTTCGGCAACGCGAGGCAATTGGATCTCGCGCGCCCGTTGTCGACCCTTTTACACAGGCGCTCGCGCTGGTGGAACTCGCGAGTGATCGCCCTACCACCCCGTCCTACCACCGATCGCGTTTGGAGGCTGGCAAGCCTCGCAGATGGCGACAAAAATCCCCTAAAACGCACCACACCACTGCATGCTACCAACACCAGTGGAGCAGCGAATTTTTTGCCGCTTCAACCAGGGCACTACCAAAACATCGTCGCTTCGGCCCACTCTCCCACTACATCCCACCGCCCCATACGGTTGCCACCCAGCAACCGATAATTGCGTCTCGTGAGCGCACCGATGGCCATCAGAGATCTTGTTTTTTCTGTTTTCCTCCTATTTAACCATACCATGCCGCCCCTCCCTCAACTGCTCTGTGTCAACTCCACCACTATTATTTGACGCGCACGTTCGACACGTATTGCTGTTGGTCCATGCGTTTCGCGTATTGTTCGTTTGGGGCTGCTTTTTTGTGCGTGTGTTCCTACTGTGTCGCAGTATATTGCGAAAATAGGCGCACTTTCCAAACTACCGCTCCAATGGGCGAAACCAAAAAAAAAAGGCATTCAATCGACACTCCTCCCATCCAGAGTTACCTCAAGTCCAGAGTCACGTAAAACAGAACTATGTTTAAGTAACTTTGGAATATTTGTCCAAATTTACAGGACTAACGATCTATCTGAAGCTCAGGCCTGCTCAGTACTCGACACATATTACTCACCAATTAGACAGTTTAGTGAGTGAGACGAATGTTTCTGACGCGTTTTCTGTTCTGTTGCAAAGGAACAGCATCAAGAGCAGGCAGAACTAAACAGAAACGTGCTAATTTGAGAACAGAAAAAACCCCTGCTTTGTTGTTTTGTGCAGCATTACTCAACAGTATACAACGTTTAAGGTCCAAAACTAGTTCACTTCGTGGAATACAAACAGCGGAATTGTTGTATTTCTGTGAGCACAAGCCCGTACGAAGAATTCCACATAATTTATCCCAATCCACACAGCACAAAGGATATTCCAACAGTAAAGAAGGAAAGGGAGAGAAAGAGAAAGAGGGAGAGAGAGAACGTAAAAAAAACATGCGTATCAGTATTTAAACAAATGAAGCGTGTGTGGAGGAGTATCCTCAATGCATCTGTATCGCACCACGACCGCGCAACGAGTCTGGACATCTCGTCTGGCATCTCGTTTCGAGTGTAATCCTCTTAACCATTTTCACCAGTCTAGGAGATCGTGATAAGATAATCAGCGGATCATACACACGCTCGCTACCGGAATGGATTTGCACAGCTTGTTGCAAGCAGCTGCCACCGTCGCCACAAAATCGTACCATTTTCTTGGGATCGTGGTGTTTGTACAGTATTTTCTGCGCCGTGTTTCCAGCAATTGAAAAATTGCCATTTTTCTTTTTCTTGTGGTCAGTGGTTCGCTCGTGTGACATTGACCTCTGAGAGTGGATGTTCTTGATGAGAGTATTTGTCTAAAACAAATAACAGTCACAAATAGTTAACAGAATAAGATTGTACTTGGATTGGCTTTGGAAGCACGTACATCAACGGTGGAGACAGTAGTAGTACGTAAAATAAAATCGAAACACTACTGCTCAGCAGGGTGGTGTCAGCAGGGTTAACATCGAAAAAAGAAAAGAAATAACACCGTACTGAAGTTGTCCCCGCTTCTGACATAATTCACGGTGTCGATATGCAAAAGGTAGACGACGATGACGACGGCGTAGAGTTCACCTCTGCTACCCGCACCAGTAGCGCACAGGCGATTGTCTGCTGGCGGTGGAATCGACTTCCAATCGGAATGGCATGCAAAACCATGTCGAAGCCCAGCGATCGAGGCGTCTACAGCACATTGCGCGACTAGCATGGTAGCGGCAACCAGTCCGATCCACTCACTCGTCATGTCTGTGACGGGTGAGTTACTACCCCTGCGTACTTACCGACCCAGCCCCAAACGCTGGAGCTACATGCTGGAGGTCGAATCGTGCAGAGCAGTGCAAAGAGCAGTGCGCCATCACTGAAATGTGGTGGGTTTTTGCATTTCAATTCGTCCACCGTCAGTGCAACGTCCTCGGTGCTTGTGTCGACACAACATACCGGAGCGCAGGCTGGGGTTACCATCGCTCCAGCGATGTTACTGCGTCAACAGCACCGAAATATCCACGTTTTGTCCCATCGAAAGCGGATATGTCCCTCTAAGTCTCAAGGTACGGAAAATCGTTCGTTTATTTAGATGCTCTTTCCAGCGAGATCTAACACAATCAAGATCTTCAGCAGCGGACAGCACACGCAGGGCCACTCCCAAGGCTTTGCTGCGGAGCTCGCGGCTTTTTACCACCCAACAACAGGCAGGCTTTTGAATGTGAACCGCGTGCGAGCTGTACTACGTGCAGTAGCACCACGCAGCCCCGAATCGCTCGCAGGCCTTGAGCGCGCCATTAGGACACCTGATCGTCGCGGCAGTGGACCGGATAGCATGTGTGTGTGTGTGTTTGAGTGTGTTTTGGGGGTGCGTTTGCCTCCTCACCATCTCTCGCACACTAGGTCAATGTCAGGAGCGTGCACAGGAACCCGTCTCTTCATGAATGAATCAGGAACCTCACGATATGTCCGTCATATCTCGGTTGCTGATCTTGCCGGCGCACGAATGGTTATTTTCGGTTGCTCGATCGTTGCGCTCAGCTGCGGCTGAGCCCCAAAAACCGAACCGAGGATCCGGGTTGCGAAGGTTACCGCGAGCGCAAGGGAAGAACGCACGCACGAGATGCTCTATGAAAATTAGCGATTAGTTTGGCTGCTGCTGCTGCTGCTGGTTTTTGTTATTGTCTCCGTCTTGTTTGAGACCTGCAAGATCCGTTTTGTGACTGGCCCAATAAGGTGAACGCAAAATAACAATTACGTCTGACAGGTTGGCTGTGTCGGCAGGAACTAATACGCTCCAAACTGCCGATCTCGACGGGTGTGGGGGATCAGAGTAGCGTACAGCGTGTTGTGCAAACATGTTGCCACGTCGCACCACAACAAAAACAAGCGTGCTGGTGGTGGGTGTCCCTGGGCAAAACGTGACCGGATCGAAAAAGCCGGATGTTATAATAAGTGGTTCCATCCATCGATCGGATTGCATAAGCTGCAAGAACCGAGCCTCCGAATAATAAATACGGAACCCGCCAGAACCACAACCAGAGGTTGGGGTATTTTTAGTCCAACCGTGCATGTTTTATGATTCCCCTATTACACTATCTCCAGCCACGCAACAACGCTCTTGTCCTGGGTAGGTCCGTCTGAGCCTCTGTTTGTTGATGTGTGTGTGTGTATATGGCCTAGTAGTAGCAAACACTCCCGCCTTGCCGTGGGAGGGAAGGAAAAACCCAATCAAACGCGTGAAGGTTGTGCGTTCGGTGCGAACCGCGTTAACCATTGCGAACGAGTGCAGCCTATGGTCGGGGGCCAGGCAGGCCAAACCAGTTCCGTCGCTTGCTGTCCACGGCTTGCTGTACGAGAGAGTTTTTTTTTTTTCGAGGGCAAAGGGATCGCAACCATACAAGCGAGTGGTCCCGCACTACGCCTCATTCATGCCCCCGCACTTCTTAGCGGGGTTTGAGCTACAATTCAGGTGAAAAGATTAATAATAAAACATCACAACAAACGCACCCGAAGGACAGCCTCATATTGAGAATATTGGTGTATGCGTGTGTGTGCATTTGTGTGCGGTAGCAGGGCGTTCTAATCTAACCTATATTACGTTCCGTTCACCTGGCCCGGCCTCGATAGGATCCTTGAGCGGGGCGAGCGCGTGTATCCGTGGCGTGGATCGATACACAGACAGCCGGGAGACGGGAGGGGCGGCTCGAAAGGAGAGAAAATAAATAGTAGTTTCGAACCGGCCAGGCACAGCTGCAGGACATTATGCAATTACTATTTTAACGCGAGCAGCCGCAATCGATCGCACCAACGTGCGCGATCAATGAGCAAGGTTGATCAAGGGCAAAGTAATGCCGATCGGTTTGCACAGGGACAGCCTCTATCGGGCCCGTTGTTGGTGAGATTTTTTTTCGGTGAAGGTCCTTGAAAAAAAAGGGCAGATAGGCAGTGCATTTCCTGCTGCAAAATGAGACTTGAGTTTGAGCTTGTGCTGCGTTAAGAGCACCTCTCCGCTTTGGTGAATGACGCTCAGGTTGGTAGCGCCGATTTTGGCCGTTTTCCAGCAAATGACCTCGATTTCTGAGTGTGTGTGTGTGTGCTGCTCTGTACACGAAAGCCCTAATTGGTCTGCCGCAATCTCAACCCTTAAATAAAAAAAAAAAAACAGTACCGAGGCAGGCATTTAACGGCAGGCAAGTCACGCCAGTCCGGAGGCACGCACACTGCGCTACATAAAAGGTACCGCCGCAGCAGTGTGCACTACTGGGGCTGGGCCAGTTGCGAGTGAGGATTGCATCTGAATCTGAAGAAGCGCCTAGAGCAGAAGAAAATGATCGCAAAAAAAGGGAAACGTTGGTGCAAACGAAAGTGGATGAGGTAGTAAATGAAATTAACCGGACCCATGGTGAGTGCCACTGCATGCCGTACATGCTGCCCCCCTTCGCCAGGGCGGTCTTTCTTCGCACTGGATGGGCTTGGGAACGAACACGTAACCGACGGCGGCAGCCGACAGCCTTGATTGTCTAGCAGGGGCCAAACGGCAGTGGCGCAGAACGGAATCGAAATAGCAGCAGCAACAGCAACCAAAAAAAAAAAAGGTACAGGAAACAAGATCACCGGACGATGAAGGATTCAAGGTCTCCCGCCCGTGTTTTCATGTCGCTAATTACAATCTCGTCTTCGCAACGTGCGCAACGTACGCGGTACTGCGGAGGTAGACAACGTCTCGAGGCAATGTCTCACTACAAATGAGATGAAGATTGATGACATAAAAAGCCTGTAAATGTTCGATCCAGAGTGTTGAAGAAGGGATTGCGGATGGGGGAGGTGAGGAGGCTGAACATATTTAGGAAAAGTGGGGTAATATAGCGTTCAAACTAGCGTAGACAAGCGTTCGAACTAGCGTCGCACTATGGAATCAATGTATTGATCTACAACTCAAAACTATCTTGCATTCTTGGCGAATGCCTTACTGATGGATCTTATACTTCTTAACACAACAGCATGCGAGACAGCAAACAAGACAAGACATCCCAGGATATGACCCAACTACCTTCCCCATAACAGCGGCTCCATAGTGCAGACAGGGTGCAAATGTGCGATAACACGACCGGAGCAGTGTGATAATTACTGTCGCCCATTTATCAATCGCGTGGGCACTTCACTTCACTTTGCTCAAATTTCAATCATCCTGTTAAAAAAAAAATAATAAAATAAATAAAAAAAACCGATAGAAAAACTCCACCGTGTGCTATAACGCAGTGTAGCGTAATGTAAAGGAACGGTATCTTGTTCCCGGCACCGCGACATTCGCGCTACATTTCGCGAGCGCCTAAAACATTGACGTTTCGCACCGATGGATGATAAGAAAAAAAAAACAAACAAACAAAAACACCTACATCCCGACGGCCGGATAGGAAGTACAGGAAAACAAGGAATGTCTTTTATCAACAAACGAGAAGCAAAAAGTGAAAACAAAACACAAAACAGCCGTCTACTTCCCAAGCGCGATAATATCTGTCAAAAACGGTCGATGCGCAAAAAGGCTGCTGACTGATGGAAGATAGCACGTGGTGAATTGCAAACATTGTGTTGGGCTACTCCATTCGCTTCTTACAAAACTTTTCGAGGTAATTGATCGGTAAGGGGTTTTATAATGTTTTGTGATGTCCAGTGTCGCCGTTTCATTAGCTCCACTAGCCGGTTAATTGTTTGTGTATGAAATGTAGCGCGATAAAAAAAGATAAACGACTCAAGCTTATCCGCTCGTAGCTGATTGTTTTAATCAATAGCGGCTATTTATCACCTGTCTCTGTATTTTTTTTTGTTTTTGCTGTTATTTATCACCATCATCCGATGCCGATTAACGCAAACAGGAAGCCTGCGAGTGTGTGTGTGTGTGTGATTTGTGTTTGTGCTAGGAAATTCCCACCATCGCCTAATCAACGATATAAAGCAACGTCAACTTTTCTGGAAATTTCTCCAGAACACAAACGCAAAAAACTACTGGCGTTTCGTTGCGTTTTTGGTCCGTTCGCATCAAACCATTACCGGTGAATGTAGGCCTCGGGTGCGGTGGTAATTGAAATCGAATTCCATGCTGCAGAAAATGCTGAAAGTCTCATTTTTGTTGAAAAAAAAAACGTAACAACCTACACTCGATTCGTCAACAGGAACGTTTAAATGGGCAAACACACATTAGCTTACGTGTGAATATTTACCTTTTATATAGCACGGTAAGCAAACCTACGCAATAACATCAACAAAAATGAAAAAAAAAACCGAGGTACAAAACAATTACCCGATAGCCGGTTCCCGAAATAAGGTCCGGAAATGG
>JXXA01006531.1:0-25350 GCA_000956255.1 Anopheles punctulatus
CCACATACTCACACACACACCGCCACGCAGCTAGATGAAGATATGAACATTTTTCGCCCGACCCTTCTTACAGGACAGTACGATGAGGATGGGAGCTACGTGCCACCGCTCCCGGACTCGGCCGAAAATCCCGACCGCGAGGACAAGGAAAGCGAGGAGGTGGAGGAAAGCCCGGAGCTGCACCAGTTCCGGGAGGTGTCGGAGGTACGGTTTCCGGGCGAGGTCGGCCCGCTCGGTGGGCACCGGCTGTGCAAAATCCAGTGCATCCGGGGCCACTGGGTCGGTCCGCTCTGTGCGATGAACGAGCACGAGCAGGACGAGCACGGTCAGCTGAAGTTCGAACCACTGTACAAGCGCTGCGTCGTCGACCACATTCCACCCCATCTGCTGCTGAGCTACAAGAACGTGTCGGTGGTAAGCAGAGGGGATGGGAGAGAATGGGGATATCGTTCATGGGGAAAATACTGAAAATGTGTCTTTATCGTAACGCGTTTGCCACCGCTCCACACGCAGACGCTCGGTTGGGATCTTCCGCACGGGCACACGCTCCAGGCGCGCTGTCACGATCTCGGCCTGTACAAGCTGCTCGGTGAATCGAAAGTCCTCTGCTCGAACGGCCTCTGGGCACCGAAGATGCCGTCCTGCGTGCCGACGACACTGTTAACTAATTACTCCGGTAATTGAGCTGCCCGGCCACGGTGCAATGAGGTGGAAATTTTTCGCACACCATAACCACCCCCGTCCCGTTGCCCCATTTCCTTGCAGACGATAGTCCGCCCTCGATTCGCATCAAGGTGGGCGTCGGTTCGGCCGCGTACGAACCGTCCGGCGTGTTGGCCGTCCTGCCCACCAGCACCATCCACCTGGACTGCATGTACCCGCGCCGCCGCGGCTCCCCCGAGTGGACCTGGACCGGATGGTTCCGGCAGTATCTGACCGGTAAGTTGGGTATCAGCTCCCTGCGCGACGGAAACGGAGAAGGTTGCGAATTTCGCCCCAGAATTTGACGAAACAACTCCGCTCACCCGCAGGCTGGTCGGCCGTGCCGGAGGAGAAAGCCTCCCGCTACCGGCTCACGATCAAGGACATACAGAACCAGGACTCGGGCACGTACACGTGTGCCTCGCCGCGTGGACTAACGAACAGTATCGTCATCGTTGTGGCCGGTAGGTTGCAACCCCCACTCGCACCCCCCCCCAACTTCCAACTAACCCCCGCAATCCGGCTAACTTTTTGGGATAAACTTTTTTCCAGTGTCCCAGTGCGCCGCACTGACGGAGCCCAATCCACCGCTATCGCTACGACTGGAGGGCATCAAGCTCGGGCAGCGGGCGCTCTACCGGTGTCCCTTGGGTTACATGCTGCAGGGAACGGCCAATGCGACCTGTTTGGCTTCCGGTAAGTGGAGAGTCGTGTTTTTTTTCGGAATAGTGTATGGTGAGCCACATCAGTTTGGACATATTTTTGTCGAAGAAATGAGTTTATAAATCATACCTATATTTGATTAGTTCTAGTTAGATAAAAAAACTAAAAATGCTCCTCCACCTGGTGCACAATTTCGATACCATGCAAGAGATATGGGCATCCCAAGAATGATAGGCGTTAAAAATTGTAACCTGATTTTTTTTTGTTTTGTATGTAATAACAACATTACTTTCGATGTGATTTATTTTTACAAAACATTATAAAAAAACAATATTTGGCTTTCATAGTCAAGCGTCAATACATTTCTGAAATTTAGTCAAGTATAACTAAATAAGTATATATCCTAGGTCAATTCAGGTTCACATTTTTGTGTGTCTAATATGTATCTAATCATGCTCAATTATATCAATCTACTCACGTCTACTCATCCCATTGCGGGTGAGGCGAATAAATGCTACGAAACCGCACCGTACACTAAGTATGCCTTGCCTTCTTCCGTCTCGTTTCAATCCACCGCATCGTGTGCAGGAAACTGGTCGTCCCCGACGCCCACCTGCCATCCGATCCAGTGTCCGCCGCTGTTCCTGGAGGACCCGCATCTAAGCCTGGTCGAGCTGAACACGTCCGCCTGGGGTCGGGCGGTGTTCCGTTGCGCCTGGGGCTACCGGCTGAGCGGACCGCCCGGACTGGAATGTGAACCGAACGGTCACTGGAGTGGACCGATACCGCGCTGCCGTGGTATGTCATTAGCTGAGCCCGAAGCTCTAGCCGTGCTGATGTAGTAGTAGCGTAGTCGCGTGCGTGCAAACAGGGACAGAAGAGGGAACCCCGGGGGAAGAGACTCCGAGAGGGTGGCTGCATTCTTGACATTCACCGCATATTATCAACACCTTCGCCGGTGCTACGAACCGGCGACCATTTCATCACCAACGACTGAAATTAACCCCTTCTTTCACCTCGGTCGACCTCATTTCATTTTCATTAACCAATTGGCCAGTTCATCTGCTCTCCTTCCCGCGTCACTTTTCCCTCCCCTAAAGGGGTGGGAGGGCTAAATGAGGGGGAATTCCAATTCCACCGCAAAGAGCGAGCCAATTTGCAACCTTTCCCCCGTTTCATGGTGTAGGCAAGGAATTAGGTGTTTGAGGCAGGCAATTGGGAACAATCAAATGCACAACCCCATCACGGAGACAGACACACACACTCACACACATCAAACACTGCCTCCTGGTGGCCGTTCACCCGTACATGTCCCGTGTCTTGATACGTCACCCGTCCAGCGCACAAGCCTTTTGAGTTTCAATCACTCGTACTGTCTGTCAACTGCTTCTGCCCCGCTCAATCCTGCGGTGAACTAACTAATCTCCTCGCTTCACCTTTACCATGGGGCTTCTTCTCTCTGTCGAACTCTATCACTATCTCTTCTATCTCTTTCTCTTTCTCTCTTTCTCTCTTCACCATTTTTTTTATGTGCTCATTAAACCCTCCTTTCATTCAACCACGCCACACACTTCCCCCTTTTTCCTCCATGAAATCACCACCGCCACCACCACCTTTCATGTGATCCTAAAACCTTCTGTATGTCTACATCTAGCCATTCAATGTCCACAGCCACTGGTTCCACTAAACGGCAGAATCGACGGCACCAGTGGCCTGACGACGTTCGGTCAGCGACGCTATGCGGTCGGGGCACTGGTAACGTTCAGCTGCACCGAGGGTCATCTTCTCGTCGGCGAGGCGTCAATTGTCTGCACCGAAACCGGATTCTGGTCACACCCGCCCCCGTTCTGTAAGTAACAACAACAAACGACAAGAACAAAGAAACAAAAAAAATAGCAAACGGCGACGATGTACCACTTTTGGCAAATGGTTAGGCGAAATTTGGAGGCTTGTTTTGGAATGAAAGTCCAAATGCTGGCTTTATAGCGACCGAGTGATCAAATCTTCAGTTTAAAAAAAAAACACATTTTGAAACCGATCGTATCTCTGGGAATTACTTTTCGTGGAGTTTGATTTTGCAAGAGAGATAATAATCTAATCTTCAGTCCATAATGTAGTTTAAAACTTCTTAATCTTTTCTTAAGACTGTAAGCCGATCCGATACATTTTTATTTCTTTGGTCTCCCACTGTGCCTATTTTAGATCGTATTCGAAATTTCGCAATAATTTTTCGATCTCTTTCGAAAACAGCGACTATTTCGCACGCTAAAGAAAGCATTTTTTTTTGCAGATCAAATTAGTGAATTGTCGCTGATATTTCCGAGTTTTCGGCTAGGAAAACTTTTTTGTTTTGGCAAAATGTATACATAAGAGTTCTGCTCTTCTCTAAGATGGTAATAATAATGAATTAAACCAGATTGTGTTTTGTTAGATGTAAGACGATGAAAAGGACACATCAAGTAATAGTTAAAGATGGAATACAACACCACCATTGCATGCATCTTTCACTTGCACCCTTCATCACCGGTCCAAATTGTGCATATAGTTTAAAATTTAATCATCTCAGCATCAGCAACTCACCACACCCAAGTGTGAGAGTGAAGCATGCCGAGTCAACGGAATCATTCTCTGCATCTCGCATTTCGCATCACTTTCACGAGGGATCTTAACCACTACTACGCATACTAGCCTAACTTCCGCTAACTAATGCACACCACTGTACAACCCGTTCATTGCGCACAGGTAAAGCACAGTGTCCGTATCCCGGCGATCCACCGAATGGGCTGATTGCGCCACTGAAGTTCCACTACGACCCGGGAGACTACCTGACCGTCCAGTGCCGGCCGGGCTTCGTCGAGCACGGCGCGAACGGTGGTCCCCCGGAACGTCCACGTTGTACGCCCGAGGGCGACTGGTCCGGGCCGGTGCCCCAGTGCCGGAGCTACGAGGAGATCTAAGCACCGCCGCCGGGAAGGTCAACACAACTAGCGTCACAGTCAGCGCGTAAGGGTCCTTGTGATAAAACGAACGAAACATATAACAACCAGTTTGTCGGCGCCTATCGGGAAAGGGACGGAGGACATCTGGTGTAATCGGTCGAATCGGTGAGTTTGCAGGGCGCAAGCGGATGTCCGCGGATCAGACAAGGGGAAACGCAGAGCAGCAGAATGGAACAAACATCAACAATATATATAAAAAAGATATGAGGAGAGAGAGAGAGAGAGATCCTGGGGAGGAAAATCCAAAAATCTACATATACATATTTCTTAAAGTACAAGTTTAAACCAAAACCCAACACAAAACAAAACAACAACAACAAAAAACAAAGAAAATGTTTTTTTTACGGTACGACTAACCCGCTCCCTGTCATACCGTGACCTCGCTGTGACACAAGGGGCCCTCTGTGAACGGGCGACGGTTGGTACCGCACGCTGTCAGGCATTCTATTTAGTATCCGTATGAATAGTAGCACACTGTGTCGGTGGTAAGAGACCATGTGGGGTTCGTACCCGACGAGCAGGAAGCGAGTGTGAATGAGATATAAAGTGAGCTACCGGCAGGTGGAAGGTATGAAACGGAAAAGAGGTCCTGAAATAGGATGAGTTTATGCAGGCATAGGTTTTTTCGTGTTTGTTTTAAAGAAAGACAGGGGATTTGTTTTCCAACTCAATACAATTCCCTTTAGAAATGTTGACAGAAGGAGTACACAATGGCGGAGCATCATCGTCGTCGATGGTGAGCTGAAAAGCTGACAAGTAAGTGCGTACAGTGTTCGGAACGTACGATACACATAGTTGTAATTACGTGGGTTATAATTAAGGGGCAGCAGTAAAAGCGGACAAGCAAGCATGTCACAGTACACACATTCCTTACCCGACCTTAACCATATCAACTTAACGAACGAATATCAGATTATTAGCAAACTATATACAGCGAAACCTTGGCAGCAAAGCGAAGGCACATGTAAAAATCACATCCCGGCAGGGCGTTACGTTGTGCAGGCACAAACACTGGTTCTTAGTTTGGCGGAGGTGGTGACCCGCGGAAGCACATGGAAGCGTTGTTTTGTTCCACATCCCTTCCCCTGTTCGCCCAGAGGCGCGTGCATTGTATAAACTTCGGAACCGGTGCGCACTATTAACAGCAAGTCTAACCATATTTTACCCTTTATCCACTACCGGTAAGCCATATCTCTTCAAACAGTCACAGCAAAATGAAACATAACACCCAAAACCCACATCGTGTGATGGGGTTGATTGCAAGAACACAAACCACAGTTGAACCTATAATCAAAATGTCTACACACAAACAAAACCAAGAAATGCAGATACCTTTAGCCCGAACAGCATATTTACAAACCCCGAGCGGAAACCAAGCAAATGGAAAGAATCCTCCTCACAAAAGGGATAGCAGTCACAACTTTAGCAGCATGTTATCTCCTGTAATTGTGTGTATGTGCGTGTGTGTTGGTTGATTTTCTCATTCACGTACACAGCATCCAAACTGGATCGGTTCCACTCTCTAATGCGCGCCTTCGCCGAAACATATGTGAATCTCATTAGAGCACCTTCGTCGGGAAGACGTTGCAGTTGCACATACACACACACACATACACAAACACGCACACAGAGAGTAGGCAAGGGAACCTTTGGCGTGGTGGATGTTGAAGCTGGGAAGCGTGCTGCCATAGCAACACGGCTTACTACGTCGACGATGTCATCCGCACCAACCGAGCGCGGTTGCACGGGGGAGAGCTAATTATGTTGCAAATTGATTCCTCTTGTCGCGACTTTGTCGGAACTGCTTGGGGGTGCGAGGAGGGTAGACCGTTCGAATGGCAGCGAAATCACTTACAGATCCAACAACGCCGAAGGCAACAAATAGAAGAGAGTGTTTGTGTGGGAATGGGAGAGAAAGAGAGAGAGTGAGAGCGCGTGAGGGAGGGCTAGTAGATAAAGGGTGGAATGCAGATTCCGAAGTGTGAATAGATGATACGATCAAATCCCTCCTCCCACCTGGGGGGGTTATCCAGTACCCGGGACGAACCCAAATTTATCGATCCGGTATCACAGCCAGGATATGGCCGGAACCGACGCAGAAAGGACAACAAAATAAAGCAAACCATTTATGTAAAACAACCATTCAAAACATGTTGGTGTAGTTTTTGTTCTATTGAACGGGGAATTGTGCGAGAGAGAAACCGTCACTTTAATGGCAAGTATAAAATTAACATATTTTTAATCGGTTACTGTATGGATTGCATCGTAATATGGCTTGTTAATTATTTACAAAAATATATTTTTAACACGGGTTAAACAAAGCACTTCTCTTCTCTTGTCTTCACTTCACTTCGATTATATCCTTCTACCCTTGTATTATTTAATTAATTATTTATTTTTTTAAATTATGTAATTTAATTTAATTATTATTTAGTCTGGTACTGAATCAAAATCAGACGCAATAGTGACATTAGAAGAAAAAAGATGTGATAGTTCAATTAAATTTCTTTCAGGTCTAAGTAGCTTAATTATTATTTAACATTATTTATGAAAATTTGAACGCTCACGTACGGTCATTTATTAGTATAAAATTTATTTCATTGTCAATTGAAACGCACAGCGTACATTACAAATAAGAAACACGTTTTACAGAACATGAGAAAAATTAATGCGACTGCACAACACAGATCGTAGTCACAGATGGCTCCGGTGAGTGCCTCTTACACCGATACACGAAGATCGATTAGAACGCGTTAAAATTAATATATCAATACAAATGAGAGAAAAAAACATCAGTACGATCATGAATGGCTCGCGAAGTTGAGTAGTGTTCACCCGTACTCTAATGGCGTCGATTGGAGTCTGAGCCGTGATTGAGCACCGCCTGCTTGATGCGTTTGATGTCGCGTGCGTACGTCCGGCAGCAGCCGCCAATAAATCGTGCCCCCAGGTCGATCCACTGCGGCACGTAGTGTTCCAGCGGGACACAGTCCTCCTTGCCCTGCCACCTGCCGACGGAAAACAGAACAGTTGCAGTGTACTGGGTAGTCTCCCCCAGGAGCACCCTTGCCCTCCTTGTGCGAACACCTACCCATCCTCGACGGTGTACATCTCGCCCGAGTTGGGATACACGATGAGGGGAATGCGTGCCTCGGACGGTCGCTTCTCGTTCACGGACCGGAACAGTGGCGTCACGAACTGCGGATGGACGCAGTTCACGCCAAGCGCTAGTAGGTTCGGGTTGCGGGCGGCTCGTGCCTTCGCCCAGAGGGAGTTGACCGTTTCGCTAAATAGCTCCCCGTTGGCCAGTCGCTGGCTGTCTTTGCACTGGAACGAGATCCAGAAGCGCACCGTCGGGTACTCCTCGCACATCATGTCCAGCAGTGCTTCGGCCTCCATCTGGTGGACGGAAGGAACGACAGAGATTAGTTGCGGTCACCGCGGTGTATGGGGATTGCGCAGCGACACTTACCTTGCAGGGGATTGTCTCGATACCGAGCACATCAACGCCCGCCTCCAGACAGGCGTCAATCCGGGGACGGTGCCACTTTTGAATCGTGTCCATCGACACCTCGGACGCGTAGCGTCCCGTGTACTCCGAGCCATCGTGCAAATGCGCCCCGTAAGGTCCAATCGATGCCACCAGCAGCGGGATGGTGGTGGGCCGCCCGTCCACGGTCGTCCCAACCTTCGCCAGAAAGTGATTGCGGGCCATCTGCGCGACGCGCACCGTTGACTTGATCAGGTTCAGGCTGGTATCTTCTGTCAGATGCAAGTACTCCACGTACCCTTCGATGCTCGCCTGGTAGGTGTTGGTCATGATCGCTTCGGCACCCGCCTCCAGAAAGTCCAGGTGCGTCTTAAACACCGCGTTCGGGTCGGTCGCATTGAACCGGGCACTCCACAGCGGATCTCCGTCGATACTTTTGCCGACGTGCACCGATAGCTGCGTCGCGAACCCACCGTCCAGTACGGTTACGTTGCTCATGGTGACGGCGTGTGGTTACTGCTGGACGTTCTTCGAACAACTGATGCTGGAACGGAAAGCGTACACGATCTAAGTAACCCAAGCTGCTGCGAGACTTTCAAGCAATTATCGGTTCTAAAGATGAGTCCAAAGCCGACGTGTGTGTGTGTGTGTGTGTTCGTCAGAAGGAGCAAAGTACTCCCCACAATCATTTTGAAGACCGTGCAGAACAGTACGGAACCCGCACCGAACCGGATTTATGTTCGTCGAGTGTGGAAAACGTGAAGATGCTGCTTCCACCCCACACTCGGCTTGGGGCCATTCCATCCTTATCAGAAGTCATGCTACGGAGTCATGCTACAGCTGTTCGGGACGGTGCAGAGTATCGCAATCGCAAACAACAAATAAAACAGCTGCTTCCTATCAACGCGCGCCCGGCGCAACATCAGCATCGGGGAGTAATTATAAACCTTTCGATTATCGCTTTCAGAAGCGGGAGCGAACGATAAAGCCACAAAGTACGATGCACCTCGCCCGCTCAGTGCAAAGCAATAAAAACCATTTTTTTAAAATGTGGCTTTATATAAAACTTTTCACCTGTGCATTGAACCGTAGCGGAAATGTAGCGTTGTATTCAAATGAATCGAAACCAACATTTCTTTTGGAGGCACTAAAGAATCATGTTTGCTAGCGAAAGTTCGACACATACGTCGCGCAAAGGTGTCAAACCTCATATATGGACATACATACATATTAACATATAAACAATATTTAAAAATTTTAATGTAAAACTAATTCTAATATTCTAATGTTTTATCAATGACTTTCATCTTTTTCCCATACGCCAAAAACACCATACAATTGTATTAAATTTCATTCTTTTGCTGAAATTGTAACTTATTTTCGCGTTCATGCCTTTCATACCTCCAAAAACATACTTAATCTCGTGTTAAAAAAAAATAAAATAATATACCGAACAGCAAAATCCACATCTAATTGCTTATACTAAACAAAAACCCTCTCCAATCACCATCGGTGTAAGCTTCCTGTTTGCCGTCCCTGAAAACGCAATCCATCATCCGGTCCCAAAACCATGCTCACTACGGTGTAGAGCAATTATGTAATTTCCCTGCGCCCGGGGTGAGAGAACGCTTATCGAGGGATTTACTCTTCCCCGCCAACGGTCAAGGCGCACTAACGCGGGGGGAAAGAAAGGAATCGGGCGACGGAAACCGTCAACAACTTAACAAGAACGACCCGCCTGGGATCAAATGTCAAACGAAAACTACGCCGGGCAAGCGTTTTTTCTTCTTCTTTTTTGCCACCATCTTACGCAGCGTAGAATCATTCTTGTCCCCCCCACCATTGTCCTCAAGATGGGAGAAGATGCCGTAATAACACGGCGTAGCAGATAAGTAAGGCCACCGGGGGTGTTTTTTTTTGGCGACTGGACGCGTCGTGCTCCAAACACAATCCGCCACGAACCGGTTCGCAGGTGAAATTCAAATGGCATATCTTATCGGCACGAAACCGAAACCGGCGGCAAAGGAAGGAAGAACACCGCTCGGCGAAAACAGCTGGCCCGTGATGATGGATGAGCGATGGCGTCTTGAGCGTGCTCTTGCTCAGACCATGACTAGGTAGGCTTTTACTGCCCTGTACAGGACAAAGTAGTCGACACGGTTCGCAAGCCTCTTATCTCCCGCGGCATACATTCCTGCGAGCACTGGTGCGGGTGTTGAACGTGTTGTTTTGTTGTTGAGCACAACAAAGCAACAATACGCGTCTGATCTCTAATCCGAGCAACAAATACCGTAGCGTGCACTACATTCACATCGATCGCAAACAAAGCGCAAATACTATCGTCGGTGATAGAATGTTTGCGATTGCTTTATTACTTTCAAAAAATCGCGTCAAGGTAAGGTTCGGTCGTCGTTCGGATGGCCCGGGATGGCCCCAGGTGAATGTCCCTTTGAAGTACCTTTAGCAACAATCGGAAGACAACGGACGACACGCTTAACACTGCTGCACTACGATCATTTGTTGACGATTGCACACGATACACTCGGAAATTTTCACCGCAATCGTTGCGACGGTTTCAGGTGCTAGTTCGACTGCTGTGACCTCGCGGAGAGAACTGTTGCCAGTGACCATCGCGAACGCGTACACAAGCTGACCGAAGAGTCGACATTAGCACACAAGCAGACCGACCGACAAACGACATCCGTCGCGCATACAGACACAACGACGGCGGTGCTGTGGTTTGCTCCGAAGCTAGCATATAAATACTATCTCGCCCGCCGCCATACATACTTAATCGTGGCAAACGTGAGGACATGTTGCACGAGCCGCATAAGCATGCCTCAACCTCCGCACCGCGCGGCTGAACGGCGCGTTAGTAGCTTTCGATTTGTTGGTAAACAATGGGCAACCCGTACGAAAGACGTTTTTTGTTTTAGTTTTCCCTTACCCTAACCTACCGTATCGGAAAGCGAATCGGTGTTCGGTGCTCCTCGTTACAAGTGCAGCACATTCGATTGGATGCAGTAGTAGTGTGAGAACAGTCGGTTCGATGACAAGACCGTACCCCTCGATTACTTACGCCCCGCGAGGCGTCCACGATCGCTACCTCTATCAGCTTCTTGCTCGGACGGATCACGGCGGGCACTCGGGCCTGTCAAGTCGAACTGTAACAAACAAAACAATTACCATCCAAAGATGCGAAGATGCAAGCGCAGGGAGAAATTTCGCGGGACGAGCAGGACCGTCGGGAGTAGCAAAATGAAGCTTACAAGCTGATAACGACATCGCGAGTGAATAGGCAGCTTGAAAATCCCAATTCGCTAGAACATTTTAGTAATCACAGCCGTCAGAGGAACAATCATGTTTGCGCACAGTGTCGGTGTTTTGCTGGGTCTACTGCTGCTTCCGGGTTGCTTTTGCCAAACGAGCAGCAATCCTACCGCGGACAGTGCTCGACTAACGCAAGGATCTGCTGGGTTCGGGTACGAATTGCTCCGCAATCAGCTGGATGAGCTGCAGGAAAGGTAAGCGGTACGAGGGTACATCGGAAGGGCGCACACTAAAGCGGAACCTTCTTCTTCTTCTTCTTGATAGCATCTCGCAGCTGCAGCAAAACGTAGAGAGTCAAGATGATTGTGCCGCGCTCGGCACGGCTATGGCCACCATTTTGAACCGCCTGCAAGCGATCGAAACTAAACTCAATGGTAAGTACAGTAGAAAGCTAGTGGAAGTATGGTGCGCTTTAAACGGATGTTTGTTTTATTTGTTTGTTCAGAAGCACCTCCTCCAACTCCACCGAACAATCCACAGTTTTTGCAAAATTTGCAACAGATTTTGCTAAACCAAGCTCATGCCAGCGCTGATAGAGGTAAGCGATCTACGGAACTCCGCTCAAGCGCGTGTCCAGCGGGGCATAAAAAATATCTAGCAAAAAGCGCTATTAACTTAAATACAATCTTTTGCTAATGCTTCTTCACGCAGCTAACATTCTAATGCAGATGACGGACCGCAGACAAACGACGCAGCCTGGAGGTGAGTGATGGATTTGTAACAAACGGAAAAGAATCATCTTCGCGCTTTACTTTCCTTTTTCCTGTTCCAGCAGCCGCACAGCCACAAATACCTTTCCCAAATCAGCATTTGTCACAGCAATCCTTCTACACGATGCAAAGATCCACGCCGGCGCAAACGATGTATGAAAGAGGTGTGTAGATTAAATGCAGGATTTTCCTTTAAAATGAGCGTGCCTTAGATTTAAATCGTAAATCCTTTTACACGCAACAGAATACAACTCGTGCGACGAAGTGCCTAAAACTGGTGTCTGGAAGATTCGAAGCGGAATACAGGTTGCGCACACTCACTGCAACGTCTTTAATTAGCGTCCCACGTAGCAACCGGACAATAATAAAAAACAGTGCAGAATTAGACATATTTTGTGTGAGCAAACCTCTTCAGAATGCATGATGATAATGTTATCATCGTTAGTCCGGCTCGGATGACCTTGCCGAGGTTGCTATTCCCGTTCAGCAGTTTCTTTTTCCGTCGATTGCCGCACAAAAGTCGTCCTGCGAGTGTGTGGATGTAGAGTCCTTTCCGTACGCATGCTGTTTGGTAAAAGATGACTGAAAAACGGAGCATAAGGCAAGATTCTAACGTGCGATACCCTGGATGAATGTGCTTTTGAAGTACCTCTAGTAACAATCAGACGAGACGAGAACGATCGCACACCGTCAGTGTACATTTGAGTGGCCTTTTAGACATTTTTTGTTTGCAGTACACAATCGTACGATACAATCGAAATTTTCTATCGGCACAATTATAGTTGATTTTCAACACACTTGAAGATGGTTTTAGACGGTACTTCAGAAGCTGGATGATCCCGTACACAAGCTGACCGAAGGTAACGACGGTCGACATTAGCACACAAGTAGACTTACAACGACAACCGTGGCGTTTATAGACAGCAACAAAACAGCTGTGGCCTGCTCCCAAGCAGATCATGACGACGCTAGCATATAAATACTACCCCATACATACTGAATCAAGGCAAACGATGTTAAGAAACGTCGTACGAACCGCACAAACTTGCCTCCACCTACGCACGCACCACCCAAAGACGGCTAGGTTTCGATTCGATGCTGTTGGTAAACAAGCGTCCCCCGCCCATACCATGGACATTGTTCAGGGCGCCTTCTCTTTCCCTAACCTACCCCAACGGCAGGCGAATATTTGTTCGGTAGTACGTGTGCTCCTCGTTACATGAGTAGTACATACGATCGGATGCAGTATTTGTGAGGGCGTCTTCTGGTTTGATGACAAGAAGATTTACTGATGTTCGGCACTAAACCCAGCGCGCAAAGCCGAAGGCACCGAAGTGCTATTTTTTAATAACTTTTTATACGCTAGAACGATTAAAGTATACTTGCGTAGTTTATCAATTCTCGATTGTAGGAAATACAATAAGGAAATTGTAGGAAATTGTTGTGAAGGAAGAAATGCTTTCTCCCTTTGGATCACAGAAAACGGCTCGAGTGACTTCGGTTTAGCGCGCTGGGTAGGCACTCAAGGCAAATCATGGATCTAAGTAGGCACAAGCGTTTGTCGATGGGCTTAGAAAGTAGTAGACCGGTGACCTGTGGATTAATTCTCATATAAACAGCTTTTCCAATGCCACACATCCAACAACGCGTACCGCAGATATCAAAGCAAAAATGTCTAAAACAAAGAAACTAATGTGTACAGAGTAGGGCAATGTAAACAATTCACAACACATGTATTTGAAGATCTCCATGATCCCTCAAGGACCCGTCCAGTTCGTAGACATTCACAGCACTCCGGAAGAAAGCCACAACCGTTACTGCAGCGAGCGGTCGTACACACATGAAAGCAACCGTCCGTAAGTTTTCTCCGGGTAAGTGGGTAAACATTTTATTTTCTATCGTAATTGCAGCTGGAAACGGAATCAAATGAAATTATTTTATTCGACCGCTAATCGCCCGAGAGTTACAACAAATGCTACAATGTAACTCACTCGAAACGTACTCGCATGATTTATGGCGATAATGATTTACACCAAATAGACGCTGCATCAGATAGGACTCCCTTATCTTGCCCTCGCACCCGTTATCATTCCCCTTCCATTGAACCGTTTATCGGTGGTTGTGCTGCAATCAATCAGTTCAATTCGGCAGCAATTAATTTACACCTGCTGTTACAACACGAAGACAACACGTACCTGTCTGCTCGCTACTTTGTACGACTTTCGGATATTAACGCAGCGTGCGAACCGACCGCGGAGAAGGGATTTTTAGTGGTGGAGTTTTTATTCAAGATTCGTATTCATTTTGCTCGAAAAGTGAGAGAAAAGAGAGAGAGAGAGAGAGAGAGAGAGAGAAAGGCAGATATATATATGTATGTACGATTACAATAAACTAAGTGAAAGAAAACTAGTGATTGTTGAGACGGAGGATGTAATCTGTTCGTCCTATAGTGGTGAGGCTAAAGGGTCACGGAGTGACGAGTTGTCAAGACGCACAGGAGAAAGAGAGGTTTTTAAACAATAACAAATCAAACAGTACGGCTCTTCTTAATATTTCCACTCTCGAGAACGCATCGGTTCTTTTTTTCTATTCTACGCAGCTCCAGTACGATTATGATAGTATAGAATTACATTTTATCCAGAGCATGCTGCCTCACTTCGCACCGTATGGTTCGTTTGTATTATCTAATATTCTACATAAAAAACTAAACTTTCCTACTTTGATTGTAAAGCAATGTGAGAGAGGAGCAATTCGGTAGTTCCTGGTTAGTTCGCTCGTTGGTGAGGTGTTTCTGTACGTGTGGTTGCTACTAGTGTTTGAATTGTCCCGAAACTCGATGCCCAAGGAAAGGTTGATTGTAGAGAATCTATGTATGACTAAGATATTGTGTCTCGAATCGAATTTTGGCACCACTAACCTTCTCCCACACGTCCTTGCCTTTTATAAATTACTCCAACGCTCCATGCGCACCAGACTGGATTTTCAAATTGTCATAAGAATCCTCTTCCCACCATCGGAAGCGTAAGCTCGAATAACTTTCATTTACGTGAACTACTCCGCTGCCCTTGCAATCCCATTCTTTTGCTCCTTCCCTTCTTCTCGCCGACGACTGTGTACTATTTTGTTCCAATATTTCTAACCCGATTAGCATATGTTTGATTGAGCAAATGTATTGTTTTTCCACTAGCATTTAGTGTTGATTGAATGCGCAACCCCTCTTCAACGGTGTCCAGTACCTACGACCGCAATGAAATGAAACGAAAACAACACGCAAACAACGAAATAACGAAATCTCTCTTTTGAAATCAAAAAGCAAAAACTTGATAAACATTTTTGGTCCTTTCAAAACGCTCACATTACGCTCACTAAAGCTACTAAAAAAATAAAAAATTTAAAAGATTACGTATTTCTACTTCCGGGCTCGCCCGCAGCTGTCTTCTCCTCAGTAATACCTTTACACACTCGCGTGCGTGTTCGGTGGTAAGCAGGAAATTCAGATAAATAGGTGAGAAAAACACGGTGCACTAAAAAGTCACAATCACGCGCGGAAAATTTAAGCATGTTTTTTCCCGTCTTTCCTTTGTTCGCTAGCTAGAATCACGTCATGCCGAATACGTTCACATGTTTGCACCATAATGTAGTGTACAATGAAAGTAAAACCGCCGTAACAGCGCAATAGTATTAACAATAAAATCAACATAATCGTAGTGCTCCCAAATCGTGCTTTTCACACGCCTACAACAAACTTATTTGTTCGAATTCTTCTTTGGGTGAAGTATGAGATGGTTAAAAATAACAAAGACTAAACGTAATTCAAGTTAAAATAAAATGTTCGGGAAATGGGAAAAAATTAAACAGGTTCAATCGAGTAAACGGGAACAAAATGAAAATAGAGGTGTGTTACCACAATTTCGTGGGCTTTTACAACTGTGGATGGATCTCGTAATTGAACTGAACAGAGATCTTTCAACGTAAACGAATGTTCCACTGCAAAAGGAATCTCTCTCGCACACTCCCGCGCGGAAGTTAGTCTTGAGAGCCGAATGCAGCGAAATAAAAACAATTTAAAGGTTTGCTAATTGTAACAAGTAGGTTTCCTGCAGCGGGCGCTTTCTCTGCCAAGTACGTTGTGATGGTGTTTTTTTTTGTTTTTTTTTACACCTCGCTTGGCAAATGCAACTTAGTTCCGCGACGATCCCACCTCGTACCGGCCGTTCTTCAGCACGATCACCAGCACGGTAATATTGTCGACCGAACCGCGGCTGTACGACTGCAACGCGATACTTTTCGCCCCGAAGTGTGGTTCATCTAGCCGCTCCCGCACGTACGCGACCGCCTCCTCATTCGTGAACGTGTCCCACAGTCCGTCCGATGCGAGGATGAGAAATTGGGGCCTTTAAAAAAATAAAAAAAGGTAAAATCACATGTTATCAAAACTGGCCCTCTTACGATACGCTCACGCACACGCTCCCTTACCTGTGATCGACGAGATCGAACGATAGCACGTCCGGGTTGGCGATGACCAGATTCTTCTCCTTCAGCGGATAGTCGCCGAGGGCACGGGAGGTGGCGAGAATGCCCGCCACCCGCCATACGCCCTTAAAGGCGATGAAGCCACCGGCGTCGGCGATCCGTTTCTGTTCCCGCACCTGCTGCGGTTTGTGGTCGAACGAGAGCGGAATCGCGTTACCCTTGTGATCGCACATGACTCCTCGCGAGTCACCCACGTTCGCCACTATCAGCTTGCTTCGGTGGATGACGGCAATCAGCGCGGTCGTGCCGGCAAAGTCGGACTGTAACAGCAAAAAAAAAAAAAAATCAAATAAATAAACTAACGCGAGACGAGCATGAGCCGATTCAATGGATGGAAAAATTTCTCGGCATGAGCAAACCCGTCAGGATTAGCAAAACAAATTTACGACCGATAAGAACATACAAAGCCGATCGACAGAAACTTAGCATCTAAATCTCTAACAGCACGATGATTTCAGTAATCAATCATCAGAGGAACAATCATGGTTGTATACAGTGTCGGTGCGATTCGATTCGAAACTTCTATACTGGCGCTGCTGCTGCTGCTGCTGCCGCTAAAATGCTTTTGTCAAACCGGTCAAGGTGCCAGCGGATTTGGCTACGAATTACTCCGCAACCAGCTGGATGAAGTGCAGGAAAGGTAAGCGGATGCCTCGTGCCTTCATCAGAGATGCCTCGGAAGGGTACGCAATAAAGTTTTACGCACTTTCTCGCAGCATTTCGCAGCTACAGCGAGGCGCGGAGCGTAACAACAATTGTAACACGATCGATACAGCTATGGCAACCATTCTGAGCCGTCTGGAAGCGATCGAGACTAAACTCGATAGTGAGAGCAGTGCAGCTTATGTGCAAGTATATACTTGCTTAAAATACTGATTTATATATTTGGTTTTGTTTAGAAACACCACCTGCAACACCAACGTTCAAATATGAATCGGCAACGGATCGGCAAAATCTTTTCTCGGAGCAAGGTCGTGAAAGGGCTGAGAGAGGTACTACACGACAAGGCTAGCGCTCGTAGCAAACACAAAAACGAATTCTTCCGAATTCATACAGGCATTTAGCGAAATTCAAAATCTACTTTCATCAAACTATCCTCCATTTCTTCTCACTGCAGCCAAAATTCGTATGCAGGCGGCGGAAAGCAGACAAGCAGCATTGCGTGAACGAGTCAAACAGAATACTAATACTGCGGCGTATCTTCCCCCTATTGAGGAACGTGAGTGATGTTCCTCTTTCGCGCAAAGCATCTTAACTTCTATATTTTATTTCAGAAAACTACGGTCTCTCTCACGACAGTAGTGTAGCAGGTGTGTATGACCGAACGAAATTCACACCCGCAAATGGCGATATGTATAATGGTCAGCGCCAGCTCTCTCAACTTAGGCAAAGTTGGTCAACGGCGCAACGCGCCATCAACAGAGGAGGTGCGTAAACGTTTTTTTTTCTTTGTTACCATCCTTATTTTGTTTCCTTTTTTGTCCTTTCACGACCATAGATAGGTATAAAGTATACAACTCATGCGATGAAGTTCCTTACACTGGCACCTGGGCGATCGGAAGTGGATTAGAGTTTGAGATCACTTCATGCCGTGTCGAGCCCGCGTTAAGTGCAAGTCGCCCGTAAATAGTAAAATGAAGATAGTTATTACAACTTCACAATAAAAAAAGCGCTCAATTAGATATATGTTGTGCGAGCAAGCTCTTGAATGCAGGATGATTATGTTCCAACGATTCTTCGAACGGAAAAATATTTTAAGTGCGTCATGTATCGATCCTATACCAACAGTATTATGTCTCGTGTGTCCATAGGAAGCGATATAGGAAGCGATCGACAGCAAAAGCACTGTTGTTTGTACACTTGCAAAAACCCAACACCTAACACCCGGCGTCAACGATCACTTACCATCTTTTTTGCCGCCTCGACAAGATCGTAATCCGCTGCCAGTACTTCGTCGGTGAGGATCTTGCCGAAGTTTATGCTCCCATTCTGCACGTAACAGCGTGCGTCGTACGTTTTAGGTTTTTCCGGCGCAACCGGTCCGGCACCCGCCGTTCCGTTCAGCAGGTTCTTTTTCACCTGCTGTCGGGCCGGCGATTGGTTCCCCATGTACTTGCTCAGTAGATCGTTCTCCAGAAGCTGATTGCTGTTTGCTGCCGCGCTTCCTCCACCTCCTCCGCCAGTGCCAACCGTGTCCTCAGTCTTAGATTTGCGAAAGCTCTGTCGTCGCTGGACCGCAGCCGCCTGCTCGTTATTGGCGGCATTGTTTGCATTCAACTTGTACCGTTCATTGATCTCCTGCCCGTCGTTCGCATGCTCATCATCCCCTTTCTCGGCTGCTGGTGCGGCGCAAAGGTCATCTTTCGGGTGCGTAGGTTGGGATTCCTTCCCGTCCGCTATCGCCGACGATTGCATGAGCTTCTGGTTAATGTTTTTCACCAGCACGTTCTTGGCGTACTCGGCCGCGTACTCGCCCCCGTGCCCATCGAAGATGGCAAACAGGGAGATACCGCTGCTGTTGATGTCTTCACTTATCACAAATCTGCCGCGAAAGAAAGAGAAGCAATTAATAAGCTACCCAGGAAGTGGATCATATGTGCGTTGTTTGCGTCATGCGAGGAAATATAAAGCGAATCGCTCAAGGAGTGTACACAAGCCACAACGAGGTAAACAACGATCAGTACGGTAGGAAGGTGGAGGGTTGGGATAACCGATGACAAAGCACACTGTTGGGGCTTTTATCTATACCCCCTTTTGTTTGCCCATCTAGTAGACTCTGCTCGGTTCAAGAGTGTTTCCTCCAGACACTATTGGGCATTAAAAAAAAAACTAAAAAGAACCAGTACAACTAAAATGCTGTTCAATGCACAATTTCCCCCTTGCTGTGCGTGCATTGCCAAATGTGTTTTACGTCGCTTTTCTGACGCAAAAAACTCACACAACAAAAATCGCGTAAATCACCTCGGTCGGATTCGCTTTTTTCATCTAAAAATACCCGTAACCCGTGCTTTGACATTAAGTGGAGCGATAACCGGGGGAGAAGATGGCACTGCTACGTTGTTGTGGTTGTGGGTGTCTAATATTACAAGTCCGTATACTACTCGTGCTCACTGTCTGCGGCCAGCAGGCCCTTATCGTTCGTCGGAAGACCTAGTTTTGAAATACTGACTACATACCGCCCGCTGCCTCCTGCACTTACCTATCTTCCATCTTCGCCCGACGGCCTTGGACGGCATACACGGCACTACCGGTGGTGCGCTCGTCCCAGCTGTTCTTCTCCGCAGCCGATGCCAACATCGACAGCTTCCCGGACCGTCCGCCCGACTTTCCGCCCAGCCCCAGCGTATTGCTTAGGCGGCCGATAAATCCGCGGCTCCATACCTCCGCTGCTTGCAGGTACAGAACAAACAGACAGATCAGTAGGCCGGCGATCAGCACCTCCGGTTTCAGCAGATACACCCGCATCACTTTCCAGACGTAGCTGAGCGAGCTGTTGAGCGGCGTAACGCCGACTGCGAACTTCGAGAGGAGCTTCATGTGCGACTTGGACAGCGTTTGATACAGTATCTTATCTTCTAGCTCGTCCTCCATGTCCTCTCCCTGGCGAGCAGCGTCGTCCAGCGGCACGGCAAGGTGTGTGCCCGTCACACTGTATACTTCGCGCTTACAACCTACGATACATTTGGTTCAGCTTGCGTAGTATTCACTATCAAAACTTCTTATTCCGAATAACGAGAAGGGCCGGAAAATTTTGAGAAAAACAGGCCCTATATCGCTAACGCCAAATGATGATGGAAAATCGCCGAAAAGCTCTATGCAGGTAGGACGGGCAGGGATTTTAATCGCCGACGGTCTTCACTGCCCCAAACGGGTTGGAGTTTTTCTATGACTAAGGGAACTATATTTGGCCAAAAATCTAAAATTTTCGACAAAATATTTGCATTGCAAAACAACACGGTTGTGCTCTACACGCACACTTGTTTACACGGAATGACAACTGATTCCTAGAGGTGGGCATGAAACAATCCAATGGAATGAACGAACTCGATCCCGGATGGGATACTCTCCCGGACCAGGTTCGGTGGATTTAAACGAAAATTTAACTGTGGAAGCTGGATAGTCTGCATAAAATGGATTTTGAATGTTGACAGTTGTGACAGTTGTTTGTTTGTTTGTTTGATTTTTGTTTGCGCTGTTGAAACAAGGTGGGTGGTGGGAGGTGGTTTAAAACTGAAGCCTATGATGTGATTTTACGTTAATACGTATCGAAAAAAGTGCGATAATAGCACAACTGATGCAGACATTTGGACCGAGGTTCGGAGCGATCGAGACTCACTCGTGCGTGAGAGCGCGCGCTTCACAACAAACCCAATCCAACAGGCACCACAGACGGGTCGGTTACTCGAGCGTGTGTTCTACCCCTATCGCGTGTTTGCGCCCTTCTTTCCACCCTTATCACAAACGGCGACTCGGTCGTGTTTTTGCGCGTGTGTGAATTGATGTTTCGTGCAAACAACGTCCTGTCCGTGGTTTTCGGAAACAATATCGATTACCGTCTGTGACGGGGTCACACCGTCAACACGCGTGAAGGAACAAAAGGATTATCCGGTCCGGTTTTTGCGTAGGGTTTCGTTGCGTGTATGGGTGTGCATTTTATTCAGATAGGCGTTTTTAGGGATGTGTTAGTGCTAGGTGCATTATATCCTGAATGCGTTTGTTTCCAAAACGAGAAGTGAATTCTAGTTTATTTGTTTTAAATAATGAAAGATCCTTTTTCATTCACGTTCCACGTTCCGGGTGCCTAGTTCAGCAGTGTTGCCTATGGTGGTGAATGTATGTGTAATCAATAGTCTGCACCCGAGAAGCAGCACATTTCATTGAATCAATCGTCCGGAACGGTCGGTCTTCTCGATTGCCCCCGTGCTGCAACAAGGGCGCAAAGTCTGGGGCTGTTGGTGATAAGAAATTTCTCCGCTTAAGTGAAAGAGATTGTCGTATTCCCGGCTGCGTGTGAGTGTGTTGCAGTGATTCTATTATTGCCAGCGAAAGTGATGAATAGCCGACTGAGATGCGACAAATCTAAAGGCTTCTTCACTGCACCATCTCTTCCTCAAGGCGTGGTAAATACCCAATAACATGGCTGGCCATGCATGTGTTGGTACAACAGTGAGTGAAACAAAACAAGGTTTTCGTGCGCCAACAAAAAAAAAACCAGTTTGACAGGTGCCCAGCATCGGATGAATGGAAGATAGAAAAAAACCGTCTCGTCCTTCGCGGAGGACCGGTTCTACCTTTTGCGCCCGTTTCTGTGTGTCTGTGTGTCTGTCTGGTTTGGTTCTGAAGTGAAACGAAAGCAACCTGCAGTGAAATCGTTCTTCAAATCCATGCCAAATATTCAACTCAATTAAGTGTCCTCTGCAATTGTGGGGAACCCTCGCTCCCTCTCCCCTCCTTCCCTTCTGATGTGTGTGTGTGTTTCCTTCTCTAGCTGCGGGTGAAATTCGGGTGCTTCTGAAAGTGAAATTTCCGCACGCGAAAAGCAGCTCGCTTGCAAAAGTAGCCCGTGTGTGAATGGAATGGAAAAGTGAAAGATGTAAATTGAATATAGCGAAACATGCCGCGAGTGCGTTTGAATTTAAATAGTGTTGAAATTGGCTCGAATCGATGAATCGATTAAAACCCCTCTGCCCTTTAAAGTGGTGAATACAAACAACAACAACAACAACAAAAACAGCAAACAAAAATAAAACACGAAACAACTAAACACAGCAGCGTTCGCAACTATCATCATCCCAATTGCCAGGCGCTGGGAGGCAAAAGCGGCCGAACAATGACCGAGCGGAAGTTCACCCGTGGGCTTAACAAGCCCGGCATGGCGGCCCAGCTGAGGGAAAACATCTCACAAGTTGTACGTGAATCCACTTCACTTGTATGTATTTAAATTTTGTTTATTTTAATTTAAATCCCTCCTCCCACCCCAAACTCCCATTCCGACCGTGATGGCCTTATCCCATTCCCTTCTTCCCAGCGGGTCTCTCTTCCTCTTCTCCCGCGATTACTGCGAGACGAACACAAACGAGATGGAGGGAGCGCGGGCGGGTCAAACAATATTTTTGCGTAAGTAAAATGGGAGCAGAATTGATGAATTCCGCCCACCCGCGCCCCAAAACACACAAACACACGATGATGTGAGAATAGCTGCTGGGCTGGCGGGAAAATGTGGGGGATGAGCGATACTTAACGTTAAAGTTCACGCTTCCATGATTTCACTGAACTAAACTGGTGCGCATAACAAACAGGAACCAGCAAACACACACGCCTGTCGGTTAGAGGAAAGATGATGGGTTGCTTTGATGCGCTCTACGAATCGGCAGGGGGAACGCAAAAAAACAATTTCCATCCGGTTTTTTTTCGAGACCAGCCGCTGCTGATTCGTTCTAACAGGTTCGTAATGCCCCGCATCGATTTCGTAATGGATTTAAGCATCGGAAGATCAGCGCAGGGGGGGGGGGGGGAGAGATTGGGGCGAGTAAATTTTTGGAGCCCGGAGAAGGTGGTAGGCAAATTTCACCCTATTTTTTGTGTTTGTGCGATTGCAACTACTGCAACCTTTCGTTACAGACCGACGGATTAAAGCATGTTTTTTCCATAGAGAAACACATCCATTGGATACGGGTTTTTTTCTCGTGGAAATTATTTGTTTGCACAATGGTGTATCGAATAGTACCATACTGTTATGGTTCAATCAGATTAAAAATGTGCTAAATATTCGTGTGTGCAACAGCGTCATTAGGGTTAATTTTCGCTGGTTATAAATGTGCTATTGTTACAGATTTTATTTCCACTTGAAGAGCAACAATGTGTGGTTAAAATAATCGAGTTTTGTTCAATCTGACATTTGAGAGTTTTTGACTTAACTTTTTTTTATTTTATTGAAGGATTAATATTATTAAAACTTAATCCCGATTAAGTCGAACAAGAAAAATCGCTGTTAAACTATTCAACGTGTACATCAGCGTACACCCTGTGTTAGTGTAGTTAAACTGGACTACAATAGCCCCCATTTATTAGATCATATCCACCAGCGCGCGCTCCGTCAAGCATTCGCCGCGTTGCAAACCGTCGCCGTGCAGAAGAAATTGTCACACCATCTGTTGCGGTGGATTTCTCGATTTGCAACGCACACGCAAAACATGGGAAAGCGGTTTGAGTCGCGGCAACTGCCCACGCAAAACCGTGTTGCATCAGGTTCACTTTCCCGGCCTGGTTTGTGTTCCAAGCCTATTTTATTTCGATCGATTAAAGTTGACGTCATTATGACGTGATGGGTGGTAACTATTTCGCAGCCGCAAGGGCTGTTGTTTAGATTTGTCTGCTTTCAAAACTATTTTATGGTCATTTTAAAGCAACTTTGATTTTAAAATCGATACATAAGCGAGGGTTGTAATGAAAAGCAAGCCAAGAGCATAATATGCCACCGCGGAAAGGCGTCCTGTAAACAGAACCCTAATAATCGCCTGATCATGGACAAAGCACTGTAGAATAAATCTCCATTTCTGATTATGAGGCAGAAAACGTGCACCCACCAGCGAACGTATGCTCTTTGTCTCTAGCACCACCAGATTACCGGAGACGGAAGAGCTACTTGCAGCTTGCGTTGCTAACCCTTATGGGGCAGATGAGCCTACGAGCGTTCAAACCCGCAGCAAAACAGCAAAACATGCACAAAACCTCGACCACGGGCAGGCGTCGGGTTGCACACGAGGAAAAGATTATGCTCGAAGGAAGTAGCAAAGCGACAAAAAAAAACGCACCCCCAGCACGGCTGCGAAACACGTGCTATAACTTGGTGGTGGTGGTGGTGGTGGTGGTGGCGAAAAAATGCGATGATGAGTCATCGGACGCTACGCTGCTGATGATAACTTCCAGGACGGGTGAGAAGATGCGTTGTGGCGCGAATTCCACGCTCGTTTTGCGCACCAACCCGGTAACAGCACACCCAGCACGACGGTTCGGTTTTCCCAAAAAGGAAGGGTAGTCGATTTTTCGGTAGGATATTTTGTTGGGGCTTTGTTGCGCTTCCACACGATAAAACTACACTTCTTCTGAGTGATAGTGGCGATTTTTAAATTTCTACAAAAAAGCGGAATGTTTTTCAAATTATTTGTGTGAATAAAAACAGAGATTACTTTTCAGCACAGGCCACAGATGCTGTTAATGCTTTTTTAACTCGAATGTTTAAATGTTTACGCTTTTGGGTAAATTTAAAAATAATTTTTTTTGCTATAGAGTTTATCCGGTCAGATCAGAATGGATGAATCCATTTATAGCATTTATTCATTGATCCCAAATTTCAATTATTGTAAAATGTTCATTGCAATTAAAAAAAACTAATATTCTGCATATTTTTTATCAGATTCGAATTAAAAAGATAAAAAATATGTTTGTGTGGGTTAGGCTTCTGGAGCTATTAGCCGAATTTATTTATTTTATTTAGTATCGAATTTATTTTAACATGCATGCATGACTCAAATTTGCACAATGATAAACTTGCTGGTTAGACGATGAGTAATTATAGCTACATTTTAATCTATGTAGCAGAACAGAGCAGAGCAGAAACTAGTTGAAAATTTAAGATATTCTTGTAGAGTTTTAAAATATCAATACACCATTTGAAGCCTCACGATACTGAAACGCTCACGAGGCCGCCCCGGTTCTAATAAACTATGAGCACCATTTTTGTTCCCTAGCTCTATCCTTCATCAGCGCATCTACACGGTCTAGTTTCCTTGCCAAAACGCCGTAAATCATGCGTAAATAGCTGGTAGAACCGTGAGCGGATCACATTCATTCCGACGGCGGTGACATCGATCCGTTGGATTAAATCTCACTTTACGCTCCCCGGCCGTTGTTTACACGAACC
>JXXA01006535.1:0-10639 GCA_000956255.1 Anopheles punctulatus
AAAATGAATGAAAAATTTCCTTTTAATGAAGAAATGGTGTAAGGCTTCGCAAGATATGCCGTTTTTGTAGCAGTGGAGTAAGTCCTAAAAACTGATTCATAACATTAGACGATCGTAAGGAAAATGTATGTCATGCTTTTTACAAAGCCAGATGTGCATTGTAGAAATACGTTGTGTTCCCCTCTGTTTATGGTGATGTAGGCATTTGAAAGCCTATTATAAACGCTGGGTAGGTTATTACAAAAATGTTTTGTTTTTTGTAACGGAACTCGATATTTTTGAATAATAAAATTGAATATTATTGTTAGTTTCCTGCAATGTGGAATAACAATAGCTAAAGAATTATCACTGGTTTACCAAACAAAAAAAAAACAAAAGATAATAGATATAAATGTTTACTTCATATTCAAAAAATCGTACAAACATCGTTTTCAGCAATTCAACACAACTTAAAATTAAATAAATCTATTAAAAATTCAATATAATAGCATACCGCGAATCATAAAAATTAAATTGAATCACCGAGCCGCCAATAAAAGTGGTTGTTTATCCCATACCAATCAATGAAAAAAAAATTTACTCTTACCAAAACCATCCCAACTTCGAAAAATCAGAATAATGCCTAAATATAAAGAATACTGCATAACGTAAGCTGTTTCAATTTTTCACAGAATTCTGACACTCAGCCTCAACATTGACTTGAGTAATTTAATCTGCACAGCACTGTGTGCTTTTGTCTTCATTACATTCTTCCTCTCTCGTCGTTCGGCAAGCGCTTCCCTACGTTACGAAGCGGACGGGAAAGCAAGAGATCAATTACTTTCACTCGAACAATTTGGTAAGACTTACAGCGAACAACCATCGAAACGGCGGGGATGAGTACGCGAGTTTCAATCCTGACACCCGCGAAAATCGTTTGTTCTTTCCGTTTTTAATATCCTTTCGCCGGTTTGGTGACGGTGACTGGTTCAAAAGAGATCCTTAAAACTGAGTTTACGGCATCCGTCGTGCGGCATGGAGTTCGGCGCAAAAAGGCATGGTGTTCCCTCGCAACTGTGATATTAAAAATCATAATTAATGATCTTAATTAAAATAAAGTCATAAGCGAACAAACTGAAGCCGATGGATGGTTGACGAACCTAGGTAAGGCAACAAAAAAACAAGCAAAACATACCGTCTGATGAATGAACCACATGGATCTGATTTGATCCGGTATGACTTAGACTTTTTTTTTTTTGATCCATACTTTGTTAGCCATCCACAGTTTCAGTAATCCATCCAACTCTTCATCACTGGCTGGACAGTTGAGGTTCACGCTCGAATGAAGCGTTCCGTGTTTTACTTTTTTCATGTAATTAAAATTTTGTTTTCTCCTTTTCATGCACTTCGTACCTCGCAACAGAGTCCTTTCTGTGAAGACGAATCGTTAAGGATTGGTGAGAGTGTTGATTGAAAGCGTAAAGGAATTCCATTGCATGATTGGGAAAGGTAGAAATAACTACAACTTAACATGCACCTTCATTTGAAAAAGCAACCCACGAAAAACACGAAATCTTCATCGAAGTGATGATGTTTGGATTGAGTCGAAGAAAATTCGAACGCCTTTTCGTGTGTCATTTGATTCCACCAAATGTAAAATATGCGCAACTTTTATGTGAAATTTCAATGATTTTAAATGTGCTTGTTTTCAGGCATTCACTTATTCGTATGGAATGTTTGGAATGATCTTCAATGCGTTTGTTTTAACCCATTCTCTGATATGGAACTCTCCATATTAGATGTAAAAAAAAATCGAAAATAAACCATATTTTGGAATGCAAAAACTTGCATTTTAAACATTTGTCGAATGTTTTTTAGTTGTATCGTACACAATTGATGATCATTTGTAATCGATATAGTGCATTTTTGACGGTATTTATAATGTACTCACTCTTTTAAGTGAATAGTTACTATCAATAATATATTTTTCAATACCATCCTGAAGCAAGATATCTGATATTAGATACCTGAATTACATGCACCTGTAAATGAAATATGCCGTTCCTTTTGCTTATTTTAAATAAGCTTATTTAAAATTTATTTTGGTATACACTTTACGATTAACCACGTTTTAACATAGTTATTATAGTTAGATTACATCGTATGTATTAATAGCTTGGTCATCATTTGAAACCCAGTCATAGGCAGCCTAACCAATTTACCGATTTTTCTAGTAGTTGAATTTGATAAGAGTATTTAACAGTAGCGATAAACATTTCCATGTGTAAGTAGTATCCAATAAACCAATTCGTCTCTTCTTTAACAAAGGCTGCCGAAAGCGATTCTTCATTTTCCTTGTCACACGTCGGTACATCGTTCTGTGCTATTTAATCATCCTACAGCCTTATTTCATCCTCATCTCAGCATCAATATTTATGGAAATGTCATTCATTCATCTCACTTTTCCCTACGCGTTCATTCGGAAGCGAATGCTTGATTGCGTACATTGGAATCATAAATTAAACTACATAGCTTAAACGTGCGTAACGGGACGCTTGCGCTACTAAAAACAGCACACACCGATGAAGCTGCCCACAAGCATTCTGCCTCGAAGAAGCTGGTAAGAATGTCCATTTAATTGAACTAAATTCTCGGACGAATAGCATTCCTTCAATCTCTATCTGCCGGCAATGAGCAATCGATCCGAACCAATAGCCGTCGTCCCTCGGCGACCGCTCGCAGCTCGGGTGCTGAAACCGTACAGTTCGTCCGGATTCAGCCGGACATCGAATGCAACTCATAAGCCCCTTCTTTCCATAATCATCTTCCCGACAGACGCAGGGTGCCCTTTTTTTTGCTCGAAAAATTCTGTCGTGATTACGGATACGGGTGAAGCAAGGAGCCGGAGAGGACTGCACAGTGTGTCCGTTTTGTAGGTAGAGCGAGCGATTATGCAAATAGGTGCGGGAATTGAAAGCGAGCCTTTGATCAAACGTGTAATGAAATAACCGCGCATAAAATCATTCCCATCATTTTGGAGCCCGCGGACAGGACGGTGCATAAAGCGTACGTTCCATCCAGTCAGCGCTGTGGACAATGGTTGGTATCCTTTTGCCCCCGTCGTGCGATACGAACCAGCATTTCGTTTAAAACCCCATGCGGCGCGTTCACACATTCAGCTGACCTTATTTACACAATACACCGAGCCTAAGACTTTTGAAGCATCTGTTTACAGATCTCTGTTGGTTTGATCTGTCTCTCTCGGAGCGTAACCGAATTAGCGTGACCGTGACGAGTAATCAACGCGAAGCGTAAAGTTGACCCAAACGCATCGTCGTAAGACGTGTGAGAGATTAATTGAAACCACCAAACCTGTCCTACACTAGACACCGGCAGGAGTTGCGAAACGAAAGGGGGGGGGTTATTTGCGGTGGCTGAACGGAACCGCGACCCACGGGCAGGATTGTCTTCCCCGGTATTTGCTAGCACGTGCACCATCTGCTGTCCAGTAGTCCACGGAACTCGGCGAACAAGCGAACCGTGAAGCGATAGATAATCCAGTTCGTCCAGCCGTCCAGGACGTCCGGCAAAGCTCATTTCTTGATTAGGTATGCAAATTGATTCATACCGCCGCTATAATACAGCAACGATAGCGTCTGGAAAATCGCATATCCAAAACCAGCGCAGCACGTGCGTGACCTTCCTCGACTCTTCACGAATCGCCCCAGTGTGCACTGAGGCCGAAATGCCTCAGCTTGCCGGGCGGCACAGGTAACGATGGCGTACCGGTCGGACACATTCGCCCAGTGTGTCCACACTGTGTAATGTGTTTGACCAAGTGGAACTAATTGTTTTGTTGAAGTGCTGATGAGCCGCACGGTGCACGTCTTCGATAGGGAACAGCTCGAAGCTTGCACCATGATCAGGATAAGACGCTCGTCCCGGACCAGCGCCACAGCGATCAACATCAAGCGTCTGACACACAGATGGTTCCGTTCGCGTTCCCCCACGCGTTGCAGCTTGGTGGGACACGTTCGGTTGATTAATTAGACGCTCATTACGTTCCGTACCGAGGTGGTGGTGGTGGTGGTGGCGTAGAATGGTGTCCGCAGCGACAAACTAACCTCAACCCGTGGGGAGAAGATTAAACAACCCCGGGATCAGTGAGTTCACCGTCTGGCTGAGTGAGAAACGGAGGCTCATTATTTCTTGACGCCTGAAATCTACGCTCCCTGTCACCTGTCACTTCCAACGCGTATCAGGAAGCATAGAGTTGTACTTCCTCGGCCATCTCCTTGGGTCCTATTTTCTTCGGAAAAAAAAAATAGCGCCCGAGAGTCTCGGATAGTTGCAACGGCTTCCTGTGGATCCTTTAGGACATCACCACCCGTCGTGGGAAGCGTATGCGACCGGGTTAACCAAATGGTCACGTGATTATCTTCCGGGTTTTATGACGCTTCCAGACTGCACTGTTAGCTAGCCAACCGATTCGCCTCTCGTACTGTCGTCATCGGCAAGTGTTGGGTAAGATAATCGGACTGGAGCGAGACCAACACACTCAGGATAGACAAATCTCGACCGACCAGGGCACAATGTTTTGTGCCCCACAGAAGCAGCGCATTTGTGGCAGATAGTTAGTCGAGCAGACAGCAGCAGGTAGGTGGGAAGATATTAAATGTAATTGTTATGGTTAATTCTTTACGACAACGGTAACAATCTGTCCTTCCTTCGTTGGTGTAGCACGAGCCGCTCACGAATGGGTACGACTGAGTAATGTGGCGTGATAAGTGGGGCAAAAAATTCATTCTATCTTACATTGCTCGACACTTAACATGCCAGCGGAAAGCAATGGAGGAAAAGTTAAGCTGCTGCAATTACAATCAGTGTGGCTGAAAAACACCACTAAAGTAAGCAAGAGTATAAAGTCCGATCGGAGTTGGGATGTAGAAGGACTTGCTCTCTAGAAGACGTTTGCAGCGTTTGTTTTCATTTCTACTAATGAAGCCATAACGCGTACCCAACTTAGCATTAAAATTGCGTTCTGCACAAATCCATGACGCTACGCTGAAATTGATCAGCTTTAAAAGGTATCTTCAACGGGTAACGATGTAAACGATGTTCTGCCAGCCCACCGGAATTGAAACATTACTCGGAAGGTTCGACGGCAAATGAAACGCATTAACTATTCCGTTGGACTTGGAATCAGAATCTAATCAATGCGGGAAAGTTAAACTATCATAATCAAGATTGCCCGCGATCGGTCTTCAACTCATATTGCCCGATCAAAAGCGGTTTGCATGACGGACAGGGTCGACTGACCGATTGACTAACCTCTGTTAAATTTTTTTTCGCCGAACACACTCTCTACCAAGAGCAGATTTCATGTAATCGCTTGTTATCAGTCAAATCCATTCTGTCTTCAAACGGTACGTTTTTTTTGTGGAAAGAGCGAATGGAATGATATACTGAAGTGCGTTTTATGTATGTGTGTGTGTGTGTGTGGAAGCGATTCTTTTCCTCCCCTCCTTTGCTTACTTGTTCGGAGAGCGTCTTGATTTACTTGACCTTTTTTGACAGCCAATGGAGCATAAATTTTGTTCCCTTCCGTTTTCGTTTGCCCGTACGGTGCTCGTACCCGTACACTTAAGTGTCTATCGAGTTTGAATGGCTGCATGTGTGAGTGGTTCTTGCTGTGAGCTCACAGTTAATAACCATCTCGGTTTGGAGATGGAAACTGGCAACGAAAAAGATAGAATCCCTTTCGGTCGTGCCACGAGCCGGGCAGAACCCGTACATTGGCATCTTGAAATATAAACTAATTAACGTCATGCACACGGGTTGACATTTTATCTTCCTGTTTGCCTGCGTGCTGGCATACACCTTGCCGAATGTCTGACGTGTGAGGTTTCGTAGTAAACCGAGATAAGCAATATCCTGCCGGTGCAGACAGCGTTCAGATTAAAGAACTGTGCCGTAGGGTAGAGCCAGCGAAGAAGCTTTGATTCCGAAACAACACACCGACGACCGAAGCGCACGAACGAACCCATAGAACATGGTGCAAGCGCTTTATAGCACCTTCGTCTGAGATTGAGTTTCAACCCTTTCAACCTTGAGCGTTCGACACATAATGGCACATTCGCTCATGCTTGCACGACGAAGAAACAGCAAAGAAAAAACTGAAAATGAATTTCCTTTGCTATTAACAGTGAGCCACTTAAAGGAAATCTGGTGAAAGTAGCAGATTTTATGATCCTTAAATTGGTTGCTATTTCCACGGAATCGTTATTCAGCAAAATGCAAATGTACACAAAACTTTGTCCGTGAAACGCAAAGCATCAGCAAGACTGATTAAAACCTGCCGACAGTAATGTCAGTTTGTTTTTACAGCTTTATAGCCCTGCTTAAAATGTTCGCTCATTCTATACCAGCAAAAAATACCACTGGTAATTCGTATCATCAAAGTGTATCTTATTTACGGAATAAAATGAAAATGAAAACATTTAATGGAAACAGTTTAAAAAAAACACTGAATGCAAAAGGTGATGCTAGGGAAAAGATGATAAAACCAAACCTAATATAACCGGTTTTGAACATGAAAATAGCTTTTGCTTAGTAGGGTTTAAATATTTACATTCTATCCTAAAGATTGAATGAGTGTTGCATTCAAAAAAGTTGAAAGAAAAATCTCAATATTAAAATGTTTTCTTGGGAACAAATCTTTTAACATGTATTGAATAATCATTCGAGCCATGCTAGTAAGTGTTTACTCTGATTTCTCACAATTCTGCACTTCCAGTTAATTACTCATATTTTTAGATTCACTAGCAATTGCATCAGCAAATGATTGTGATTTGATTGAATCTTAATATATATATTGATTGATCGTTTCAATTCGTTGATATGACAAATCATAGAAACTAAACGAAAAACTGAATAATATAAGCTGCACAATTCTAAAAGTGATTTATATTCGATCAACATTTTCATAACGCTTTTTTCCTGCCACTTTTTCCTAGCGTACATATAGCTCGCAGCAGTTTAAAGAAGATTAAAGAAAAAAGGTGAACCGCTTCACAGTGGTATGAACAGTATATTCGATGTATAGTTGATGATAATGACAATAGATGCTCATAATTTTCCATTTGAAACAAAGCAGTGGCCTTTCTGGGGAGTATTGGCCACATGAAAGCGACCGAGACAAATGCCTTTGACAATAGATGATAGCAGCGGCAAACGTGGATTCAACCTACGAACGTACTCCACCGGGTCTCTATGATTCTGTGAACGCAATAAACGCCATTGTTGCAAGATAAATACCTTCTCCGTCGGTTTCTTTTGGAAAACAAAACAAATAAAATCCACACATCAACGGTTTGCCATCCGCGACAGAACTGACGCTGACAATTTGTGGCCCAGATTCGAGGTCTGGCGTGGCAGATGCCAGTTAATACGTGCCTAACCTCATACCACCCTTCCATAGTAGCACTGTCACCAAATCCACTAAGCACGACACAGCGCGTCATGCGGAGGAAGCAATCACATGCCACATGGGACACAGCTTACGGGCAGTTTTATGTGCGTTTTTGCAGACGATATTGCGAGAGCGTAAGTGAGTGAGTGCATGGGTGAGAGCGAGTGAGTGCGAAACTCTCAAGACCAAACCAGCAGCCCACCCTACTTCCCTCACGAGAGCAGCCTTACGTTTCGTTTTATCTTATCGCGCTCGAAAAGAAAATCACTTTTATTAAGCACTCCCACGGACGGGGCCGAAAAAGTACGCGGATGAGCATCATTTCCGGCAACGTTGATTCCGCCTTGCGTCCCGTTTTCCCAATGGTCCACGCAACACAAACGGATGGATTTCCGGGCGAACGGAGAGGCATACAAGAAACGCCCATCCATGCGAAGGCAGTCGGTATCGCAACATACACAAAATGAAGTGAGAGCAACTCAAACACATTCTCGTTACTTCACTGCACCGCCTTGCCCCACCAGTGTTCCGGTGTGGCCTTTCAAGATAGCTGGGAAGTGGGGGTTTATCGCTCATTTCCAGCATTTAATTGCTGCCGAACGAGTCCTCGTAAAAGGCGTACCAGGAGGCAAACGAGTGCTGAAAATCCGAGAGCTTTATGCCTGCTTTATCATGCCTTTTTCTTGCCAGCACCTAATCGAGAGTCAGGGTAAACATAACAGGATGCGGACTCGTTGGGAGTACATGCATCATACCACAACCAAATCTAATCCGTTGATAGTGTTACGGATGACAAAAGTGATAACGATGATGATGGTGGCGTTTATGGGCCACCTTCTCGCAAATGGATACGAAAAATCATTCACGCACTGTCCTTCTAAAAATATGGCTTTCTATACGGAGGCGAGAAAAACGGTGCAGTACATGACTTTTTTGCTTTGAGGTTAACAGCCTCATTCCATTTCTATAATATAACTTAGAAGTCTTTTCATAAAACCGGGATAAAGTAACTACTAACTTTCCATTTATTTTAATTCACTCCTAGCTTTTAGTTAATTTCTCGTACATTGTGACATTCGTTTCAAACCAAAGACGATCGGAAAATAATCACTTTAAAGAACATTAGGAAAGTCCTGAGGGAATAACAATTTTAAAAACTATGGCGCACGTTATTTTTCAATGAAATTTAATCTTGCAAAACACTGTTAATACTTTTCATTACTTACGTCAACTTTGATGCCGGTGAAAGGAAAGATCTTGGCGGGTGGATTCTCAAAGGGTGAGTACCGATAGAACTCGAGCGTGCCTCGGTACCATTTAACGGAGTAGAGTGGAGCACCTTCCATTTCGTATTGACAGTGCAGCTGCGCCTCCTGTCCGCGCCTCACCCACGGTGGTTTGATGGAAAGTGAAAGATTCCTTAGCCCCGTGCTGGCTACCGATGCTGAAAGTGAGAGGGAAAAAACGACTGACACACATTAATGAGCAGAACCAAGCAGTATGCTTTTCCATTTAACCATGAATGAAATGACCTGAAAATTGATCTCAAAATCAGCGGATCCATCGAATTGAAATTTATATTATCAAGCTTTCCTTCCTCTGCTTCATCTCAACCACACGCAAATGGCGTGTTAATGCTGGTGCAATCTTTTCGAAATCTCCTTCACGAACCCAGCGACCATTGCATGTACGACGCGACGTCAAACAAAAAAAAACAAACTAAGGAAAGAAAGAACGCCGGCGGAAAATTCTCCCAGGGATATAAATATCCCAGCAAGCCGTGCCGTCCAAGCGTGTCGTGGGTAGGAGCGCACCGTGGCAACCGAGAGCACCGGTGAGGGAATGAGGCAAACGGTGAAAGATTCCCCACCGTCGTATCCAAGAGCGAAAGAAAGAAGCCTATTGACAAGAAGTTTATCGGATTCCACGGATTTTCGGCTGAGGCACATTTTTTCCCCGATGAAATTTTATTTCTTTATTTGGAGTAAAAGTTCACTTTGATTTCTCGATTTACCCATGGGAAAGTGATTGGTTCGATCATCACACCATCGATGCGTTGCGTGCCTCAAAGAACCCAACCAAACCTTCCGTGACTGCCGTTTTCGTGTGTTTTTTTTTGTTCGTGCCTCCACGCTTGCTTTCACTGATCTTTCTCTCCACTACCGTGATCAGTGTTGGGTGATGTTGAATTGATTCTCGGTTCCCCAGCGTTTACAATTTCGCTGATAGTACGCATCTCATGCTAGATGGAGCGTTTCTTGAGGTTTTTTAAAGCGTTTGCTATTCGACTTTTATCTTTCACGTTAGCCCGATGACAATACACAAAGGGAGATGTATGAGAACCTCAATTTTAAAAAGGACGATTAGCGCTATGAAACAATTCATTCGTAAGGTCCACCTTTCCGTACAACCATGAAAACCGAGTAATTATTCGCTCGCATTGAATAAGATTGGTTAGTAGGTACCACGTAGCTTTAATTTGTGTGTTTTATTGAGCATCGTAAGAAGCTTGTGATTTTTTTTTTTCATAAATGTTAATGGAAGGTAAAACATAGTGTCACTTTGTACCAAAAGATGACGCGCAATTCTCCACGATCGATGGGTCGATTAATACGTGCTTTTGTAGCTAGAGGATGACGTCGTCCGTTGGTGCGTGCTGAATTGTCAGAGAGAAGGGGGTTCAGGACAAGACGGCGGTAGAAGCTTTCTTATCCTGCCTGACCAGCCAAGCCAATGGACTGAGTTTTAGTTGGTTCGTCCTTTGCAACGAATATAATTAAAAAACCGAAAGCGAGACTTCCCTTTTTGCTGATCAAGTTGTTGCATTTGCAACACATGTATTTAAATTTGGCAAAATTCGGTTCGGCACAGATCTTCTTTCAACGTATTTATTTTACATAGATATGTTAAATCTACAACAAACGAATTACTCTCATTTTACTTACATAAATATTGCATATTTTTAAGCCGAGAATCGTTTGCACGATGCAAAATTCCATGAAAATATTCCACCTTAATTAAGGTTTCATAATACCCAAAACATACTACAATCTAATTGCTCTTCACGTAGAGCATTTCTAAGAGCTTTAAATAAATAATTAATCCCTTTTCAAAATAGTCCTAACAGATGTTGCATTTAAAAGAAAATAGGAAAAGCTATATTTTGTAGGACACCGATTGGCTTATTTA
>JXXA01006536.1:0-17895 GCA_000956255.1 Anopheles punctulatus
TTAAGCAAGTAAACATGTTTAAAGAAAGATAATGCTCCAAGTACTGGATACCGCTTTAGGAATGGCATGTGCCCACTGTGGCACTGCCTGCACCTGAACAATGGTTTATGTTATTTCGGGTGTTTTTGTTTGTATGCTGTGGGTGCCCTCTTTTCTGTTTTGTTCGAAATTATCAGGCGGTGTAGTTAATAAATTTATTTACTCGCTTCCGGGTCATTAATTTCGCAACCTAGCGGGTTGGGCTCACCGCTTACGGTACCGTTCCCATGCGGGGAATCGACGATATGCGCCCGTTTGCGCACAGCTTTCGTTGTGGCGAATTAAAAATTTACAGTGCCATATCAAATGGCCAGACCATGGTCGTTGTTTTCCAGGTGGAAAAACGAATGGCTGAGATGAGAATGGCTTGAAGGATAATTTCATAAGCGTGCGAGTGTGTGGAGGGTTGATGAAGCGTCGGTGTTTGGGAGGCAGGCTCACACATGTGTAGTCAAAGTGTTTGGGGAAAATGTGCCAATTTGCCCGGACCAGCCGAATGTAGCCGAAACTGATTTCCGGAAGGATGGGATGGGTGAAAAGTTCAATTCAGGCGTCGCGATGGTAGCTCGGGAAACAGTCAAGGTATGAAGTTGGTGTTTTTTCATCCTCTGGTCTTCACTGACATACAATGCAATGCTGGACCGAACCCGAAAAAGAGTGGAAAATTCCAGCTCCGACGCTCGATAACGATGATGTTCGTGATGATAATGATGATGATGATGATGCTCCTATGCAAGCCAGTAGGCAAACTTGCTTCCGAGCGTAATCTCCTATAAAGAGCGGCCCGTGTGCATCGTGGAAAGCCCGATCGGAGCATGCAAAATGCAGTACGCATCATCGATTCCGGGATGGGGCTAAGAGAGAGAGAGAGATAGAGAGGGGGAGTGAAAGGGTGTGTGCGATGCACACGAGGATCTGATTCTGTAATCCCTAATCCTGGCGCCCGGTATGTTCAAATGACCAATGGGAAATTGGAAATCCCGTCCCGGCTTATGTACCTTTCTGGTACGCTGCGTGCAGTTCGGCACAAACCGGACTTCGTTGCGTTGGGGCAGGATTTGCCACCTTCGCCACACCTCACAAAGTATCTGTTTTCATTCGGCCCAACACTGTCCCTCCGCGCTGTGGCTCCTTTTTTGTGGTTCGTGGGCTCGTGTACGGTGGCAGAGCGAAAAAAGCTCGATGGTGGAAAATGGGAAACAGCAGCTTTTGGCAGATAATCGATCAAAGTTCGGGCTCACTGGGGTGAAGGAATTGGGCGTTGGGTCGGTGTTTTGTAGGAATTCCCTTCATGGAATCACTGTTCGTTTGCCGGCCCGGATTGCGCCGTATGTTGTGTCGATTTTTGCTGTTGGATGATTTTTTTTGTTTTCTCTCGGTGCGCTCCTCTGTTCGGTAGCGACTTCCAGGTCGCCACTTAGCTGCTTGTGCAGGTAGGTGGGTTAATTAATTTAGTTATAGATACAGTCGTAATGCGCGGTGTCCGGGAACGCGTAGGTAGGACATGAAATTTCTCCATGCTCGTGGATGTGCATGTGTGCTGTGTCTTTCGGCGTGTGCTAGCATGAGTTTTCCGAGCCAACTAATCGAAGACGAGCCCGGTTTGGCTTCCCCGAAAATACCACCTTTTGAATTAGTGATTATCAGGCCCAGTTGGGAAATGTGAGCCAGTAGCGCGGTATTGATTGATGGATGGGCCTAGGGAGAGATTGGGAGCCGAAAATTGGACGTCTCGTTATCGGACACACGGTAGCTTACAGAAGCCTGGCATTGGGTGCAAAGCCGATGGGCCAAAGCTGATGTGAATGTAATCAAACGTGATGTTATGCAGCGCTGTAATTGGTAAAGTTCAGCAAAACATGAGTTCACGAGGTTATTCAGAAATGTAGGAGTTCGAACACGATATTTAAATTATAACTCTTCTCTAAATTGGCACAAAATGCATGCTATTTTATAAAATTATCAAATCGTAATACATTTTCAAAACCTCGCAAAGCATCAATTCATTAGGCAGCATCGTAAACGAAGGTCTAGTCGACAGCACTGTACCAATGGGTATGCCAGCAACCTAGACTCTCCTGGAGTATGCAACTGGCAGTGAAAAAGCGGATCCAGTGAATGGCGGCAAATTTACTAGCGCTGGGTTACATTTTCCTACTAATTTCAGCTATAATGTCTCCCTTGGAGTGCTTGTTTTCTGCGGGAGCCTAGCAATTAATTTCAGAAGAGGTACAAGACCGTACCCGCTTTTCTCCACCCCTCTCTAACCGCTGCGTCTGGTCTCGACTGCCGAAAACAAAGCCTGAACAACGTCACTCACGGAGGAAATGCAGCAACGCACTTGCAACAAATTGGTCGCCGTTTGTGTGAGGGATTGGGTGGGGCGTGTGAGAGCAGCGGGCAAACACATTGATGCAGCAATGGTCTTCCAGTGGAACGTGTTTGGCATCGTTCCCGTGGCGTTTCATTCAGCATCCACAACTGTTGCTGCCACAGGAGTTGTACACGTGTGCGACCAGACAACATTGTGTAGTTTGTCAGTTTGAGGATAGAAGTTTTCTTTGCAATCTACGAGACAGCTCACATGAGTTGGTCTGGGCGTTGGAAACAATTACTATCAGAAGGGCTAAATTGATATCTAAAAAAGTTTTGTAGCCGCTGTTTTATAACAGATTATTCATATCGATGTTGACGGATCCCAGCTATCAGGTGAAGATTTGAGTAATGCATACGAAGCAATTTAAATGTATTTTTCTTTACATGAAGAAATTATTGAACATCAAAGTAGAAAAATTTGAAATGCTGAATGAAACAAAACATGGTTCATATCTTTATGATGCTAAGATTTTGAATCGTATAATAAATCAATAAATGAGAATAATAATTAGAATTCGTTTACGAATTTCTTACGATTTACTTACTCTCATCTCACTTTTTTAAAACTTCCCCAATGTTTTCAGAGATCTACTCCGAAACATACTAACCAAATACTTGAAAACTTAGCAGGGAATGTTTTTCAGCATAAGAATACAAAAATTAGATCCAAAGCTGTGAATTAAAACATTTCGAAATTAAGAGTTCACTATGTATTATATTGTAATTTTTTAATGTACAAACGCACTTTTACTTTTTGAAGCTTGTGAAAAGTATGTTCTTCTTCTTGTATTTTGGCGTGAAAAGTATTTTGGCGTGAAAAGTATGTTATGAAATATAAATTTACAAAGATCAGCTTTTTCTTCGTATAATATGTTAAAAATGTCTTTTTGCTCGAAAAAACCTTTGCTCAAAGTGAAAATCACTGCAAAGTCCAATGTGCAAATATGATTTTCCATCTCGTATATTTTCGCTCTGCCATTCCATATTATCTCCAGTTTGACTTTGCTGCTGCAAAAGTAGCACAGTAAGAAAGAAACGAAAGAAGCTTTTATATTTCTTTCTGCATCTATTTTCCTTCCAAACGCGCACTCATTTCCAGCGTAAACGCGTAACAAAGGATTTTTATCGTCAATGATGTTCCATCCAGCGGCAAAGTGTTTCATCCATTATGTTGTGCCTCTCCGCTATCTCGGCAGTGCGAAGGTATTTGTGTGTGATTTTTTGTGTACGTGTATTCGCATGTTTCCCGAGATAGGATGAAATTATGCCACTCCTGGAAACGACGGGCTGGAGGCAGCAGCTCGGAACGTTAGAGTGGTGAAACGATTTGCTTGCATTTCTTTTCATTTTCCCCTTCGTTGCGAGCAGGATGGGCAATGGTTGCTAATGCAGCCGCTGCAGCATGCGTTAGGTCTGTGCTGACAATTCCACCTGCGCCAGTGTCTTTTTTTCCGTTTACACCGCTTGGCCGGCCCGGCCGTGTCAGTCAACTTCGGGTCTGAGTCCTTCTTACGCTAGCATCAGCGCCAGGAAGTTATTATCCAGGAGTAGATTGCACTTACCGGCTGGAGCCGTCTTCAACGAAGCGAAGCGGGGGTACACTATTAGATGGGCCGGGAGGTGTGAGGCGAGAAGAATGTTTGTGCAAGGATGTCACGCCCGGGACACTTTCTTGCAGTTAGTCGGCGAGCTCCGTCCAACGGGTTTCGACCGGGCAGAAAGGTACCTTGTGCAGCATTCAAATGCGATTTGATGGCACCGGCGTGGATGCCTTGACACTTTCAATAATTGTGCTTCGAAAATCAATATCTCGTGAACGCTTCGAACCTAGCGAATAACTTATCTGGTGCGGAATCTGGGAGAAAGGAAGCTCTTCACTGCAGCACCCCCAGGGGGAGGACAAATATTATATGCATTAAGACATTCTTTTTTTTTCGCTCTCCCTACGTTCATATAAACGTACCTCATCGATAGTGCGGCCGAACCGATCCGACAGTTTTTCGGCGAGTCATCACGGGGACCATCGGTATAAAAGTGAACGGCTTTTATCGCGCTTGCATGAATGTTTTTGCCATTCGGGAAACGCGGAACGCGACCGATGGGAGAACATTATCTGCGATGTGTCAGTTCGCTTGCGAAGTTCCATACGAAGTTTTTAGTGTGTGTAAGGGTGTGTGTGTGTATGTGTGTCTGAAGTATTCCGTTATCAATGTGAATGCATTCGCATTGGTTACAGATGCTGTTTCTTTTTTTTTGACTGTTGCAAACTGTTACATCCTTTTTCTTCGCTTCCTGAGTTTGGTTTTATGGAGCCATTTGCACCCGGTTCTCCGGCACCGTCCCTGACGGACCCGTTAGCATGCGCACCGATTTCAAATTGTTCCCCCGGTCGGGTACGCGACTGCCATAAATTTGATGAGTTGCCTGGGAATGAATCCCGTACGTCCCGGGATCGTTTCCCGTCCATAGCTGTTTTTCATCCATTTTTTTCCAATTTTTTGAGATGCTCGTGCTCTACTGGCACTCTGGATCCATCATCCTACATAACCAGCCGTCAATCGAAAGGATCGGACTTGCTTCTGCCGCTGCTCTAACACCGCTTGTAATGGCATCCGGCAAGAAGAAGAAAGAATGGATGCCGAAAATGCTCCATTTCAACTTTTTTTTTATCTTCAACCTCCTCCCAGATTGGCCATTTACGAGAATTCTGTTGACCGTGGTCGGCAGATTCCGTGGGGTTGCTGGGTAGAGCAAGCCAGAGGGGACGAACGATTCTTTTTTATTTAAATTAGATTTTATTCGCCGTTGATTTGATCGTTATCCTTGCCGAAGCTGGCCGGTTAAAGTAGGTGTCCGTTTTATTTTTCATCAGTTAAGCCGTTTCTGCTGCTGCTTCTCGGACAACTCCCAGCAGGGAGCCCAAACCCGCGCTGGAAGGATAACGAAAAAAAAAACTCCAAACCTTTGGCCACAGTGATCGAAGGAAACCACGGAGACGGAAAGTGTGTGGAAAAAATGTGTAAAAATCGAAAACGAAGGCAAAAAACCAACGTCTGACGTGGGTAGCATAAAAATCAAATTATTGTCCAGCGCAGTCTTTACGGTCTCGTTTTTGGCGAGCGTTTATTTTTTCTCTCGAGTACACATTCCGTAAAATGATGTGTTTTGCTTCACTTCCTAGAAGTGATGAAAATGATAGCCCGTTTGCGGTTCCAGCAATCTCACCGTTCGGTTGCGCATGTTGTGCTGGACAAATGTGTCCTATCGTAAATTCATTTAACGTTTTTACTGACGAGCTCGCAGCTTTAATGCTGCTTTATGGCATCACGGTTGTATGGTGTTGTTGGTGGTGATAAGGTTTTTTTTTTGTTTTTTACGTTGTTATGTTTGTGCGGGCTTTGCGATAATGACGAAATATAAGTAACAAATCATTATAATTGGTTTTAATTTTTTCATGTTCACACCGGAAAATATAATTTGAAATTCTACCAACGCTCTGATTGCAGAGAGAACGAGAAATCATGTAACTCGTTCTAACACTAAGCATTTGTAATAAAAAAAAACAAACGATTCGGCATTAATTATCGTTCTTAAGGTACAATTTTCAGAATAATCTCTATGGCTTTAATATATTGTTTAACTTTCAATAGTTATGGATTATATTTACATGAGTATCAATAGTAACTAAATCGTTTGAACTGCATAATGTTGAAGCCAGTGGTGAACTGGGATTTGTAAAATCGGATTATTTGTGTGTTTCATGTGCTTTGATAAAGCACGAATAAAACACCAATATAATTTTCCAATAAAAAACGTTTGAAAATATAAACAATAATTTCACTACACAATAATGTTGTAAAACGTATAAAAAATGTTGACTTTTGCTCAAAAAGTTAACTAACTGATGAACTCACGTCTTAAAAAATGTATTGTTTGCTGAATTAGCTAGATGTTGAAGGTAATCTTCAATTTGAAGCAAGTAGTTCATAAATCTTTGTATGATGAAGCAAATCCCCATTGGTCTTTCTGGTTTGTTTTGAGCCGGTAATTTCCATATAATTTTGCAGGAGTATTTTATTGACGTGGTGAACTCCTTTAAACATTATTTTATGTCGAGATATTGTATTATACTTAGTAAAGCTACAAAGCCTTAATTTGTTTATGGTCTGAGTGTAATGCACATGTAGACAGCATGTTTTTTTACCCTTCAATTGGAATTAGCTACTAAACATATGTCATGATTCTAATATTTAGAAAAGTATCATTAAGTAGTATCATATTTTAAAGTTGGCGAAACATACTTGTTATTAATAGATTGGAATATATTCGGAAAAAAATCTTATCTATTCGTTCCGAAACGTCAAAATGTATGTATGTGTTTGAAATTTAGCTTTTCGTTCGTTTAGAGTTTTTTCCGTCTATGCGTTAGAATGTTAGTTTTCTTTAGTGTGAGCCTATTGATATTTGTTATCATTGTCACATTGTATATTACAGAATAATTTTTGAAACTACAATTTGAAAATTTGTAAATTATTCTGGAAATTATTATAAACTTCACAATCTCTTCTTTTTGCTCTTTAAAATTTATAGTTTATATGTGATGTGTGATTACGAGGTAGTAGAGTAGATTCATGGGTCGTACGTAAATGAAACGTATTTTACTGATGAAAACTATTGCTGTTTACCTCACCGCTTGTATCAGCGTGTATTTATTTATCGATAAGACTAGTTTGTAGCTTTCTTTACTTGCTGGTGGTTGGATACCGTGTGAATGGGTGTCTCTTTTGGATTCACCATCATCATCAGCATCATCTTCGTCGTCAACATCGACCGGAAAGCAGTGCTGACCACATCACTGATGAATCGGGCAGCATCGTTATCGTCACTGTCATTGTCAGGCGAAGGTTCCAGTTGGTAAAATATGGCTACCTCGCCGACGGGCTGCTCCGACTGCAACAGATGCCACCGATTACATGGAACCGTACCAGCCGGCCACACAAACACACAAAAACGTGTCACCCGATGGGTGAAGGAAGGTGGCCACTCTGCACGGCGCTCGCATGCACCCCATGCCTGCCATTTGTTGACCATATCGCGTTAAGTGCAAACACCTACCAATCCATTCATCTTGTCCCAAGGACGAAAAACGCGTCCCGTCGGTTGGGTGGCTCGCAGGCAGGCCGCCGGGCGGCCTGGGAAAGGGTGGTAGGTTTTTCCTGGTTGTCACATTGTCCGTTTGGCAAAACAAGCTGGCAAAATGAATGTTTGGGTGGCCCGTTTGTCGGGCGATCGTTTCGGTTCGGCTCGGGCGAGTGTACAGGAAGGTTTCCCAGGCGTCCAGCGTGCGACAAGCGTGTGACAAGGTTCCGGGCGCCGGCCACTGACAGCGGGAGACGTGTTTCTTTATTACGGCTGCTGGCTCGGCCTGGGCGGTAGCTTCAGCATGTGTACGGCTGCCCGAACGCGGCCGCCTACAATGAACTGCTAAATAATGTACCAGAAGTTGTCATACAGATGGCAGCCGGTAGCACCGGGCTCATCAAAGTCGGTGAAATGAGTTCACGGTTGAAAAGAGTTTTTATGAATCTGGATGCTGTTAGTTTCAAGTTGTTTAGTTTCGTTTTTTGGTTGTTTTTTTTTTCTTCTTTGGTTTCATGCGCCTGCACACGATATCTTCATGCTGCTCGGGAAATGGATACACCCAGCCACTAACCGGGGCTTTTTTTATTTTTTGTTGGTGGTTGACTTTGATGCGCGCTTACAAGCAGATCACCGTGACAGGAGCACGACCAAACACCGAAACGAGGTCAGCGCACACTTTCGGTGTGATTTCGAGCAGGCAGCCGGTTAGGGCAAAATTTTAATGGAATTTTTTGATAACCTTCACCTGGCGCCGTCACGCGGGGAGCTACGTAACCGTAGCCACAAATCGCATTGTCGGTTGGCTACCATCGGGTATTAATAAAACATGTTGACGTGGCAGCCGACCGTCGTTTTCAACCCGTGCCAACCGTTCGGGCCAGGGCTGGTCAACCGTCACGCTAGGGCGGGCAGTACGTTGCGCGGATTATTATTTGCAGTCAGCCGATTCTAGGGTGCGTATTCATGATGTCCCTTCGTCACGAAGATTTTCATCGCGGCCCGCCTCATTTGCTGGCCGCTGTCGAGTGACAGGGCGGTGAAAAGTTTCCGCCACCGTTCATGATTGACCGTCGTTAAAGAAACTCCGCTAAATATTGGTTTAATTTAGATAAAATATTGCGCCTTTAGTCTACCCCGTCCGCAGGTGTTGACAGGTGGAAGGCGGAAGGAAGCACTAGGCCGCGTGTCTCCCGTGCTCGCATACGTACCGCCTCCTCCGCTCGCGCTCGCTCAAGTAGGATGGCCACCGCGCTCCACATGCCAACAAATTGGATGGCTCTCCCAGCTCCCTATTCGCCTCGATAACGACCCTAGCGAGAGAGCGCGACCCGTCTGGTAGATAACGATCTCTGCACCAAAGGCCCCGGCCCACGACAATATCGAAAGGAACGCAATTTTCACCCCAACAAGCCGGAAAATACCTGCATCGCAACGTCGGCGGGAAAAAACTGGACCGGTAAGGATACGCTTGGATGATAATCACCGTATTGTTTTGTTTTATATGGCGATCTCCGGGCTCGTTTATTTTGTTTTGTGTTTTGTGTTTTGTGTGTGTGTGTGTTAGCTGCCTGTGCGCTTTGTCTCCACTCACACGCTCGGGGACCTGGTGAGTACTCGGTCCCAGAGAGGGCATTTATGTGCTCGTAGAAAGGTGACATCGGGAGGTGTGAGGCGTCCACCGCCTGGCCCTGCTCGGAATCTCGCGCGGTTTGTTTTTATTTCAATTAGAGATTAAGGCTCGCCATCAGCAGCTTTTTTTTGCGTTCTCCACATTCTGGATCGGTTGGTTTTTATTTCACTGCGCGCCAAGCTCGAACCACCCCCGTAATAATAGACTCTGGCCCGGTGTAGCGTGCGGGAAAGCGACGATTTGGGAGTGGGATTGACGCTGGCGCTAAATCGAAATTTCGGAGGCACTGCTACACAAAGAACGAGACAAAACGCACAAAAAAAAAGAGAAAAACGATGTCACTGGCCACTGGGAGTTGGGGCTGGTGTAGGGGAAACAAAACCTACGAGGGCCCATTTAACACATCGTTTCAGCGGTTTTTTTTTGTTCACTCCAAGTGTGGAGGTTTTGTTAACAGTGTGCTAGGGTGTTTTGTAGGTTTTTTTTTTTGTTTTTTTGGGGGTGTTGTTTCGGTAACACAATTTGTCCAATGTTGATGCGTGTAGTGGGTTGAGTTAACAAATGACTGAAACATAAAGTGGTTTAGTTGTTTATTCTTGTTTTATGTACCTGTGTGCCGAAGAAAAAAGTATGGTTTGAAAGTTTCTCTAGGTTATCTAAAAATTATGTAAGTATTTAAAAATCTGGTCTGACTTTCTTCATCTCTGATGGGTTTAGATTACAATTTTTTAAAATTCCTTATATATCTGACGCTTTTCACTTGGAATGCATGTCTCAAGGATTCAATCTCGTGTTTTAAAAAATCAACTTCATAAATTGGATTATTTTGATTTTGTGATCAAATCACAGCATTTTGTGCATTTTTACTTGTTTAAATCAAAACTTTGTGTTTAGCTATGTATCAAATATTGTTTAAAGCAAAGCAAAATTTTCAAAACAAAGTGCAAAGTTCGCTTTAAGCTGTTGTAAAATTGTCAAAGACTGCATCAAAGGTTTTAGAAAGTGTCGTATTCTTTCAATGTTAAAAGAAACCTGAATCAAGCCACCAAACTACGAATCACATTTAATAAAACGAGATGATGGGAAAGAGAAGGAAAAATAAATTATAACAAGTATGGACAAAATATACGTAGATACATGATGTGAACTATATAATATATAGCGATTATATTAACGCTGGTTTTTCATTTAAACGAATTTAATAATAGGGTACAAAAATTCTTATCTGCAAATTAAAAATTGCAAATTGCCAAAAAGTTTATTCAATCTCTCTAAGTTCATACACTTCCGGCAGATTATTTTAAACCCCAATCTTGGAAGATAATTACTGTACACCTCAAAGCAAATGAAGTTTACAAACCGTGTCTCATTCTATCTACGGGTCTAGGATGAGGACTCAAACAGGCTTACATTGCAGACAGATTCGTCATTTAAGATTAAATTTGATTTCCTCGGGTACCCCAGGAAAAAAGCTTTCCCATCTGCATCGTTCGTAGTTTTCAAATATTATGCGGATAAAGGGATGGAATATGCTTGTCGACCCATATATCCCCGATGGACTATCGCCGGGTGGGAAGCGAATCCGGGCTCGACCAAAAACCAGCCGAGTCGACTGGTCGAACCGTCCGGAAAACCAAGGTGATGTATCAAGATTTTCGGTAATCCATATCCATTCCGGAACATAATTGAATCGGAGAGGTCGTACAGCATTTCGGTCCGACGTTAGCTGAAACGAACACTGCAGGTTGGCTTTCGAGACTGGCGTGTATCAGCGTAACCAGCGGTCCGAGTAATAAAATATCAATCCACAAGCCACTTTGTCTCTTCAATTAAGCCTTTTGATGGATGCAACAAACGTGACGGTATGTGTTTTTTTGCTTCCATGTGTGTGTGAGTGGGGAGGGAGAGGGGTACGAGTTTTTCGAAAGCTGGAACAGATTTTGTGCCGTAACGATGTCATAATAAAGGACATACTTATTTTTGGGCAAAATGACCAAATCTCACACACAAATCTCCGGCAGTCGGGAGACTTGACATGAGCCGCAAAAGAAACTGACGCTTTGAGTCCAGTCCAGCCAAGAACATGGTTTGTGCAGTTTTCTATCAGCAACTATTTTTAATACGTTAGATTTTTCAGATGGAACAATTGCTTCGTAGCGTCCGTGTTACAACGAACATTTTAAAATATTAAAATGAGTTTTTTTTGTATCCTTGTTTGTAACCTTTCGTTTGAAAGATGACAGTTTAATGGAGTGCCTGGCATGGTCGCATCAAAAAGGTGAATCAATCGACAGTGGGCAATTTATTTTAGCCCTATATGCTGTCGGAACGCGGTTGGAAGAAGCGATGGGAGGTGAAGTACCATCATAAGCGATTAATTATTCATTATCAAACGGAGCACACGTGTGCGAATATCGTCATCGGTTGGATCTCGCCCCATCTCTATCTGCTGTACGCTGCCTAGCGGTCCTTTTCCCCCTGGAAAGCTACCCCACGGGCAGATGGATCCTTTCCAGCGTGACTGGATGGATGGATGGGAGCACGAAATTTCCTCCGGGAGCGGAAAGAGCGCCTCCAACGGAAGCGGACAGAACAATTCGGTGAAATGAGCTTTTTATTGTCCGAGAAAATTGGAACATTATTACAGTAGCTCGTCCCGGTGGGACCACTGAGCATGATTTCCCTCCTGTAGCACCGGCGGGCCAGACCCGGCCAACGTCGAACATTCAGCGTAACGGCGATGAACTGTCAAAAGCCATTTGGATAGAGGGATAGTTAACGTGTTTGTGTGATGTGGTTGATAAGTATGTTACCGTCAGGCATGGCCGTGTAGCGGTGTGGAATGGAAGCGGAAGCGGCACGCCGGAGGGAGGAATACACAGGAGATAAATTTTCGAAATGCGTTACAAATGATATTTACAAAAGGTTAGCCATAAAGTTGCCGTTCGTTCGAGGCAGTCCACTAGCGAAAAATTTGTGGCCCGCTAGTTGTACGTAAATGCCAACTGAAATATTTATGGACGAACATTCATGGCAAGTGGTGGTAAGGAGCCAGGTGAGTGGTTCGCATTTAGAAGGGCTCGTAAAAGCTAACTGAAATGGACAGGTAACGATTATTGTGGTTTGAGCGCCATCTCGTTACCGGATTATAATGGTTAGTTTAGAATTAGTCGTTTCATATTAAAAGTTAGAGCATATTTTTGAAGTCATAAGCATTTTATTTGAAGACTGCAAAATCAGCAAAGGACAAAACATAAACGATGTTGAAATTTACTTGAAGCTGTGTTTGAGGAAGATCAATATTAAGAAGACCTTGTAAACATGTCCTGGTCTTCAGGACTTCCTAACTAGAGTCTAGAAGTATAATTGTATGTTTTGAATGCCAAATTGAATTTTCGCTTCCTCATTAGGACTTCTGTTAGATCTTCATACTCATCATACGTTTCAGACCGTTCCAAATAAAAAAAAAAAAATAATGCTTCACGGTGAAACATCTTAGCGCCCTTTGCGTCAGGGGCAGTGTTTTGAGCTCATCGATCAATGTCAGATTGAATGTGGTTTCTAAAGCTCCATTCAGAATGTATTGTTAAAAAGTGAAAGATAAACTTATACCACGCTGTGGAAAACCATGTGGGCAATGTGCGATACTTACCTGAGCGCATAAAGTAATTACCTCCGCAAAAGCGTCAAGTGAAAAGACTGATAATGTGTATTACGCGACGGCGTGAGACAGTAGGAGAAGCCAAAGAAAAACGTCTGATGTTGATACTCATCAGCCTAAAAGCGTTACCTCCAATGAAAAGAGTAGGCAAGAAGAATTGCGAGAAAGAAAGACAAGATGAGTGGGGAACGATAGTGAAAATGCCTGTGAGAGTGCCCTATCATAGGTCCCAAACCAAGTGAAAAGCCCACCCGGGCTTTCGATGGTGAGTTGTCGACTTTCCTTTCCCATTAAGCCATCGCTTTGTCACTTTCTTGAAGAAGGATGATTTCTTTTGAATGCCGAGCGAAATGAAGAAGCAAAACGAGAGTCTTCCGGTGGCAAAAGAAAGCGGCCATAGGGCTAGGCCAAAGAACTCGCCTCACGGTAAGCCCGCCACCCACGGCGCACCTTCCTCTCTGTAGTACTAATATAAATTAATGATCAAAACCATACATAAATTAGGTGGCATGTCCTTGCGTTTGTCGGCGTTGTCAACGGCCCGGTTGACGGTTACTGTTTATGCCTCTATCAATCCGGTCGTGCTTGCAGGGATGTCTTCATTTTTCCCCGGGCGACCGGGGCTGCCTCTATTCCCAGCTGATCGGCGGTGAGTGCTGGCAAGGTGAGTTAATTTTTTATCATCCCCTAACAATCTGTTTCCCCTCGGCACGGTCGATGCCGCTCGAGCCACGGACGGGCTTCCTTTCGTCAGCGGGCTTATGAATATTAATTGCCGAGACACGCCACACTTCGCCGACGCTCTTCACTCTATTCACAGCCTCAAATCAGCGAAACGATAAGCGTAATCGAAAGATAACATTGTGTTAAATGAACGGAAGGCGATGCGATACCATGGTTGGCCGTGTAATCAGACCACCGCAAGGAGCGCTGGCAGCTTGTTAGCTTACGAGGACGAGCTTTCGGAAAGAATCCGCCCTCGATTAATTGCTCACTAAGATGGCAGCCGGCAGCATTATGGGCGTAAGTTTTCCACACAAACAGCGGTGTGATATTCAATGGAATCTTTAAATCCGTAAATATTTGATATTCCTTTCCACGTAAAGTGGCGTCGCTTCGATGAAAGACATAATCAGCTTTCGCTGGCCGAAGACCGCTTGGAAATTCGAATCATTCGCCAAGTGTCTAAAATATTGATTTGATTGTGTTGTTTTGGTTCCGCTAAAACTTTTGCTTCGCTTCGGGTTTTCCGCATGCCACATTAAAAAGTCTCGAAAATTGTTTTCCACGAAAAAAACAAGATCCACTGCTTATGGTTGTAAACAACATTCGATTGGAATGCGTGTCCCGCCGCAGCCGATGCTGATAAGGGACGTCAAATTTTGTCTCGGTCATGGTAATGACTTTGCGGAAAATTGTTGCGGTGTTGACAGCCGGATTCCAACCAGATCCAGGACTGGTTCACCAAGAATTGGGAATTTTGTTTTGAGCAAGCTTTCAAAAGTATGCGAGAGGAAAACTTTCCCGATGGCACTCGTTTCAAAACTGGCTGGCGAGGTTATGCGAGCGGCCGCCCGATTAACGAAAAGGATAAACTTCCACTTCCGAACTGCTGCTACAACGGAACCATAAGATACAGACGGTTTTTACAGAACGGCTGCTGGAACCATCCGCTTGAGGCGAGAACGGTTCGCACAACCCAGTGACAGTTTCATTAATTTTAATAGCATAAATAATGAATCAATTTATATGTATGAGTGATATGACGGATTAATGATTCATTAGTTTGAACTTGTTATTTTGAGTGGCCCCCATTGTTTATTGACGGCGCTCGGCAGCCGCAATCGACAGCTGAGAGTGACGATGGTGATGAAAAATGGAGAGCGTGGCAAAAAAAGCGTGATTTCCGCTGGGTTGTTATTTTTTTCCCTCTCATGTAACCATTACCGAACCGTCAAACATGCCAGGCGGCGAGTGTTCACTCATGACAGTTGTGTGCAATGCAGCATACTCTAGCCTCATATTGAAGCATTGACGTCTTGGATTTGATGCAGTGGAAAGAATTGGATGACTTTTTTATTGCCACCGTTACGTCAGGGGCTATTTTTAAATATTTTCCTTAAATATATATAGTGCGGCCGTGGAACCGGTGCTGTGCCTGTAAATTGCTCACCCGAAAGCGCCAAACAGTATGTCTAATTTATGCTAGCGATGCGAAAAATGATAACAACTTCCGATCCGGCAACAACTCGGGCGGCGTGGCTTGCATAATTTTCCCGAGGGTGCAACATCAATCATAACCGTACCGTAGCCTCCGAAACTGGCCAAACAATAAATCAAAACGTCAAAATAGCCACGTTCTGCGATGTTATTATACGGCAGTCCAGCTTACAGTAGGTCTATTTCGGTGATGATGTTTGGGGCAGAATTAGTTTCGTTAGAAAACTTTACATCGCCAGTTAGGACAGGTAGCATATATATATGCATTCAAGCAATTTTACTACAAAATACATTTGTACTGATAGCAGCAGCTGTTCACAAAAGTAAAATAATTACAAAATTATTAGCACTACGGAAATTATGCCCTTGGCTAAACATGAACAATGACTGTATCGCTTCATCATCAATAATTATACTATTGTATTTGTTACATATATTTTTAGAAACACCCCAGGAAATGCCCATATGTAACCATTGTTTAGTTTTAAGTATAGTTATAAGCAAAACGGCCAGGCCGTTTCTTCTTTAAATAATAAATAAATAAAAAAATAGAAACATGTGTAGCAGAAAATAAAATTGTGGAAACAATTATGCATATAACACTAATAATTTTGTTAAATTTAGTGTGTATCACAACAAACGAATGAATTTTTCATGAGTTTTGATGTAATTTTATTTCAATAGCTTGAACTGTTCTAATGGCATGGACAGCATTTCTTCATCTTTACAACGAATACTTATATGATTTTTTTAAACACAAATGATAGTTTTTAAAACTCGTTTAAAATTCACGAGCCATTGAGCGGATACTGGTCTCGAAGAAAAATCTCGTGATTTACCATATATTTTATAGTTAGTAATAATTTTAATAATTATTATTATGAAATTATTTTTATTTTATGATTTGTTCGAATTCAGAACACAAATAAATGGAACCATCCTGATTTTCTGTCGCTCATTTTTATCGCTTGATTTATTTTATAATCGTATTTTTATAAAATGTAGTAATATTTTACCAAAATTGACTTTACGAAGTTGTTTTTTGTATGCTGTAACTTTACTAAATTTTCTTCATGTGTACTGTAAAAGCATTCTTTTTGTTCACAAAAAATGAAGTTCATATAGTAAGGTTACGTACTGTTTCCACGAATATAACATTAGAATTTCGCATTTCTAACTATACACCCTTTAAAAGGATTTGGTTCCCAAGAGTTTTTCTCCATTTTGTTTGCTAAATACTCAAATCAACCTGACAAAGAAGCAACCATTACCACGCGTTCGTGACGGAAAGAGGTGCGATAAAAGCTAAATGATGAATACGCTTGCCATTCGGGCCTCGTTGGAACGATGAAAATTGAAAATAAATCAAAACCTACGTTTGGTTCGGCTCGAGGGTGACGCGCTCAGAGTCCGCCAACGCAAAGGAAATGCTTTGCAGTTAATTGTAATAATCCTGTTAAAAATCAATCATCTTGCCATAACGTTGGGCTTGCCTTTGCGACACCATATCATATAGGGCACAAGCCGGGGAGACTTCCATAAGTCGTTTCCGTCGATGCTTCGGTAGTCGCAGGATACTTTACCGACTCTCCTCCACACGGCAGGACGTGGATATCGGACTGCGAGCAACCCCTGGCGTAGTCGTCGTAGCTGCTTATTGTCGCTCCCGCCAGGGAGGGCAGTAATTGCGTTCTATTAATTTTCCGTTCAAACTAAACGTTGTAATAATCGCATGAAACTACCCCATAAAATGCGCTCCCTTTTGTTTTGAGCTCGTTTTCGGTATGCTTCGTACCGGTCGCTGCGCGGTTGCCACACCATGGAGAGAGAATCCAACATCGGTGAAGGATCGCTGAAGTGCGTTTTTGGTCTGGGTTAGGCTAGGGGCCGGAGTGCAAAAGTCAAGTACGGAGTGGGCGAGTGGGAGGGCGAATAATTGAGTGCAGTTAAGGAGGCTTAAGGAGCACTTTGGCGAATTGAGAAGTGGGAAAAGCAGACGGACTATCCACCACCCATCGTCGACAGCGGGCACAACAACAATGCGGCGCACAGCGTTCCGACAGATAACGCACAGAAAAGGTGGATTAAAAACGGGGGACTACTTGGCCCTCGGTGTGTGATAGCAGCAGATTACCACACCGCACGACTTGTTATCAAATGAAAAGCTTGCTAGACGTTGATCAGTGCTGTGCGGAAGAAAAATATTGCGGTTACACCAGCAAAACGTTGAGTCATGATGGTAGGATGTTGATAATTAAGGTAACATAATGCCTGCACGATACGCGACCCCTGATGTTTGGTTTGATTCCTTTGTTTTAAAAATGATGTTTCTGGTGACAGAATGGAGCAGAATGTAGTTTGGACTTTTCTAATTTCGTCAGTGAGAATCAAGACTTTTACCAAGTGTATTATTAACTATCACTGGTGATTGTTCATAATGAAATGAGTATAAGATACAGTAATTTAAAGATCACAATGTTTGCTTATTTAAAATTTGAAATTATGCTGTTGAATAAGACTACGGCTAGCAACAGTTGAAGCTCACATTTTTATTTTTCATCAAATTTAAACGGAAATTCTAAATATGGAGTACTCAATTTTTAGAAATAGTATGCGATAATGATTTCATATTAAAAATAAGTGTAATTTTTTTAAAAATATTACTATACCGTCTCTTGTTATAATAAATTGCAATAAAAAAAGATTTAACAAAATTTATCGTAATTTCTAATGAAATATCGAATTTAAATCCATAATTTAAAATTTCATTCATCATCTATATCCGAACACCGTGGACAGCGTTTTGTGGTTTTTGATGAGTAGAAAG
>JXXA01006540.1:0-10777 GCA_000956255.1 Anopheles punctulatus
TGGATCTATTAACGTCACGGCCGTGTGCGTCTGAATATCATATTCATTTGTTCGGCACTCTGCGAGACACATGCTCTCGGTGCGAAGTTTAGACGTCTCCGCTCCCCGCGCCCTACACCCGCACTTGAGGTGCCTCAGGGCATAAGCATACACGCATGCTTCGCGGCTTCCGGCCCCGGAAAGCCCATTACGGCGAATCGAATGACAACGGTAACAATAAAATCCTGATCACGGTGCGTTCTTTCAAGGGAAACCCTGGGTTCGGTTGGCGCTGGCGTCGGAAGCACCTTACTCCGCGGTAGCGCGGTTTTGTAAAGCGCGGAAATTAATAAAATCAAAACCGAAAGTTTCCACTCGTGCCCTTCCCCCGGCCAAGGGCCAACCCGTGCGTGTGTGTGTGTGTGACGTGCCGCTCGCGCTGGAAAGGTGTCTTCACCACGGTGAAGTTTATAATAGTATGCAGGTGGATTATGACGGCGAAGTCCGCTAATGGTGCGGCCCGGGATCGGGGTATCGATTTCGGGCGACACAATATGCCGGGCGTTTATGCAAAGTGCAAACTTGGAATAATGAACACACAGCTGCTCGTTTTGGGCCCGCACCTTGCCGCCCGGAATACAAATGGGGCAGGGTTTCACACGCGCGCACGCCGCCCGGAAGCTAATTGCTGGCCGCCGGGAGCAGATCCACCGTTGGGCCTGAAGTTTTAGGACCGATTTCGGAGTGATAAATTTCTCGCTACGTAGCACGCCCGGCACAGCGCGCGCACGAACGCAAAATCAATCATTTAGCTCCCAATCAAAAGTTAATAAATCGATACGACGTGGAATATTCGAAACCGGGCGCATGGTTTCGGTGCTGCGCCGATTGCCTACCATTCGGGCGCACCTACCCGGGATGGGACGTGCTCGCTGAGTGGCCTCGCCGCCCGGCGCTTTACGATTATTGCACCGAAATCAAATCTTCAAAAATCATCAAATTTTAAAAACCATTGCCCGTTGTTTGCTCAACCCTTGGCGGCTGCGGCCGAGATCTTGGCGACGCGACGCGTCTGTAAGATACGGTGCAGTTTTCGGTCGGGGGCTACCGATGCGCATTGATGGTACACGTCCCGGCCCGAAATAAAGGGGTTGTAAAATCGCTTCGCCGGAGAATCTTCATCCATTATGAATACGGTGCGGTACGGTGTGGTGGGAAGCGAACGTTGGCGGTGTGGTTTTAGGGCGCCCGAGCGCCCTTACCAAATCTCGTTCCACGGCTAACCCGGCGGCGGGTGCGATTGTACGTTTTTTCTTTTCTTCCGCCCCGCGCGTCGCCTTATCCGGATGCCGAAAAACGATGTGTTCGTTTTCTGTTGCTTCTGCCGATTTGTGTTGTTTCCCCACCTCCCCTCCCCCTCCCACGGTTTCGATTTAATCCCGCATTCGCACTTGCCTTGCGTGCGTGTGCGTGCTGGGAATTGCTAAAATTGTTCACGGCCAGCCGATTCTGTGCGATTCTTTCCTTGCTTTTATTGAGTGGACAAGGTGGTTGAAATGGAGATGAAACTGCCCTGTTTTTGTTTTTTTTTTTCGTTTTGCTCCCCGCAGTAAAGTAGAAACATGTGAAATTGACTAGCGAAAATGGCCTTTCAACCCAAATGCGTGTTTTGTTTAGAATCAAACACATGTTTAGTACGTTTAAATCAGTAAAACAACCAATGTTTGACAGGTGACCGAGCAAAACTTACCTCCTTGCATGGGTTTGCTTACAAACGATGCGCTTGTGTACTTTCCACACTACCCGCAAATGTCAAAACAAATGATCACGCAGCGAAGCTACTTCTTGTATCGACTGCAAACGTCAAACCTACAAAATACGTGCAAAACCACAAAAGCGACGCACTAAAAAAAAAAAATCGAAAAAAGTAACAAATGTTTTTGCTACCGTGTGTTTCCCCCTTCTCCCGCCCCGCTGCTGCTGTAAATTGGACCATGTTTTATGAGCCCCACCACTACCACTACACCATCTCCGGACCACCTGTCATTGCGTGACGTTGCGTACTTTGACTCCCTGCCTAACGCCGTATCGTCGGGGCCGTGGAAAATGGAATTTTCGACTATTTGATTCCGCGCGCGCGTGTGTATGCACTGCCTACCGCCATCGGAATAGAAATCTCACGGCGGCCGGGTCGCAGGTGCGTACGGTGAGCGGAAAACAACAAATCGGGAATGGAATCAGCGTTGGGCGTTTTTTTCTTCTTCTTTTATTCTTCCTATTTATTCTCGTTTATTTGTTTCTATGCCGGTGGTTCGCTATTTTGATTTTTATTTGCTGCCTTCCGGCGGCCGGAAGCGCACACCGCCATCTAGCGGGAGCCCGTCGGCCAAGGAGCCAACACCGCTCCGTGAACCATCTAAGCCGAGGTATTTCGATTTCGGAAGCCAGCCCGGGCCCGGAAATGAGAGTTTTTTAATATTTATACGCAGTGACATAGCGCCGCAGCAGCCGAACGGTGTTCCGGGGACGCTCAAGTACGGATGCAGCGCCGGTGTAAACTGTCGTCCGAACGGTGGACCACTCTCGAGCACACCCTGCACCGGCGGCGAAGGGTGGTCCCCTCTGGATGGTCCATTGTCAATTGTCATATTTTGCGGTATCAATATTACATAAGAGGAAGGTAATTGAATGTCGCTGTCCCTTCGTGTGCAGGAGCAGGTAGCTCCGGCAGGTCCGGCCCATTTTGAACCTTTCCATCCAATGCTCTTCTTCATGCGGAGGGGGAAGGGGGAAGCCGTTTAGCATCCGGTGTGCTCGGTGTGCACGGTGTGTTTTTGTTTCACCCTCCAAGCCCCGGGAGCACCAAGTCCTCCGGAATGTCCGGGCCGCTCCGGACGTAGCATGACAGGTTTTTGGACTAAAAAAAAAACAAATCAAAACAAAAACAAAAACAATGCAAAAAAGTGTCCTAGTCGTCGAGCCGGGGCCGATCAAGAACAAGACGACCAAGTACCATCATTTCCGGTCCCGGGATTCGGTACTCCATGCCGCGGGAGGGAGCGAGGAGCGGCCGGAAATCGTTCGAAACAACCCGAACCCGGAGAAGCAGCGTGTTTTTCTTTCTTTCTGTCGCTACCCGGCTCGATTTTCTCACCGGCAGAGAAGCCAACAGGTTTTAAGGGGTCAGGTTGCTCCGTTCAGCGGCGTGAAGGATGTCAACGATGGATAGAGTGCACAATCAAAACTAAAAAAAAAAAAAAACAAACAAAAAAACAGCACCGACTTTCGGAAATGGCATGACAGCGCGCAGACTAGCTGTCACTTTGGTGGGCCGTGTTTGTTTTGGTTCTCTTTTTGGCGACTCTCTTTCTTGCTCACACGCCTACACACCGCGAACGGGTGTACTATGCGAGATGACAGCAGCGTTGATTTCTCTATCGGACTTCGTCCAAAACCGTCCCCTAAACCGTTGCGGCGCCTCTACTACCTACTACATCTTTTGTGTGAAGGTATCGTTCGCTTCTCTACACATTTTTTGTTCGCTTTTTTTCCGCATTTTCTTTTGTGTTCCGCAAGTGCGCCGTGGAACCGGGCGAACATAACAGCTACAGATTGGGTAATTATCTGTATGTGTGAGCTTGCTGGACGGTTTGTCTAGCTGTCGGCAACGGAGTGGCCGTCTGTCGATTATGGATCTGTTCCTCGGCGGGGGGACGAGTGGAGCATGTGTGAAAGGAACCATTTTTCGGGCCAATTGAATAAATGACTCGCCCGTCTTCCGGGTTGCTCCGGCCACTCACGCGCAGCCGGCTTTTGCCCAGCCCTGCCTCGCTGCTGGCTTCAGTGAGGTTAACCGAGCAAGAAGCTAGTTAAAATTTCCAGCCTGATTAGCCATGCGGCCCCATGTGCCGTGACACCGGCAAACGAGGGCTTTGTCTTTTCCTCATCCCCCTCCCTGCCCGCCACGCTCGGCAGAGATAAAACTGTCACAAAACTAGCAACTAACCGAACCCATCCCCCAAGGGATCGGCAACAAATCTCGGCCAGTTCTTCCTCGGCAAGTCAAGCGAAAGTTAAAAACCCCCTCTCCACCCCCCCCGGGCAGCCGCCGCGGCACCCCGAAATGGGAAACGTCATTGTACGGGTGATAAGGGTTATTTGATGAGCTTCTGCGCGCCCGCCTCCGTCCCGCACCGAAAAATGCCAACCCCACCCAGCGGGGCGGCAAATAAAACAAATTCATCGCTTTAAAACTTCATCTTCATCGGGCTCGTCGGGAGCTCGTGTACGGTGCGGTGTACTTTCACCGACGCCGGCATTGAGGCTAAATTGAGGCTCATCTTCCCAGCCCACCGCGTTCGTCTCCGCGCCGGGCGAACCCTTTTTTCCGCGAGACGCGATCAACCGAGCACAACGGCAATGGCGACAACAGCAATAAAAAAAAAACCGGGCACGGGGCACACACCTTACTCGGCAGCCCTGGAGAGAACCTCATACACACACATACACCAAGCGAACCAGAACCAAGTGCCAACGACTCCCTTCGCTGCTATAAAATATAATTAAAATTACAACTAGATAATTTGAATTCAAAACGAGACTCGAGAAAACATTCCCCGAGCCGCGTTATCTTGTGTCCCTCGCTCTCGGGACATTCTGGGCGTGCCATTCCTTTCCCAGTGGCTTTTTTTTTTTGTTCTGTTTTTGTTACTATCCTCCCTTTCTACCGTGCTTGCCGGTGCCCGGTTGACACAGCGGATTTGCCGAGACGCTAAAGGCAATGAGGCACAAACAAACAAAAACATTCCTCCGAGTCGAACCGATTTGTGTACGCAATCCCTCCTGAAAAACCCGGACCATTTCGGGGTTGTTGTTGCCGTTTTTTTTATTGCGAGCGCGTTATCATTCGCTGAGATTCCCGCACAGGGTTGATAATCCTTTACCGCGCGTGTAGCGCACTATGGGCCACCGGGGCTTGACGAAACCGACAGCAAACTATATGCTAAGCGAGCCTGTGTGATGCACGTTGCATAACTTTCAGGCGTAAACCGAAACCAATCGGAAAGCATGCAATCCATGTTAGCTAAACGATTTCGACACGATGGTTTGCCTACATTCAGGCGCGAAACACCTTCCATTCGGCTTGAACTGATAAAAAGCAGCTAAAACGCCGCTCCTTAAGCCCATAGTATGGTGACAAAACCCAACTTTACAACCGAATAACCACCGGAGCGCCCTTGTAGCAAAAAAAAAAAATCAAAACAACCAAAACGGCTAGCACCGATTCCAAAAGAACAACTTTCCTCCTGCTCTCTGTCCACGCGTAACAGAGCGCATTACAAGGCGCTACGAACGCTTGACGCAGCGAGGGAAAGGGGAAGAAATAAAATAAAAATTAAATAGATTAAGATAATATTGTGCGATTGCGTCTTCTGCGCGGCCTGTCGTCGTACCGCACAGCACGGATAATTAGCTGCCGCGGTGTGGAGCGGGCGAGGAGGGCGAGGAGGGCGGTAGAATTTCGCCTTTTGTTTTTGAGTGTACGCGCGACGAAAATTCGACAATTCCCTCTCCTGCGCTTGGTTGCGGGGTAAAGTTTTTCTTGCCTTTTTATTTAAGAAGACGTGAATCTTCCCCCGCGCAGGGAACAGGATCGTAAACGGGTGACGCGCTGTATCCTGGAGGCATTGTTTCAATGATTCTCTGGCGCGCGGGAGTGCGAGAGAGAGAGAGAGAGAGAGTGAGAGCGGAAGAGCGTTCAAAACCAATGGGGTGGCTTTTTTAGCAAATTAACCAAAATAAAGGTAAACATTCTTCCGCCGTGCATTTAAATGTCGTACGACGATGGAAAAATCGTAATAATGAAGATAACCACCACCGACCGAGCATCTTTAATTGACTTGTTTGCCGCCGCCCCCGCCACCGCCACCAGCAGGAAATTAGTAGACGGAACTTTCAACCCCGGCCGGGAGATCGCGTGGGGATAAGTGGGGACCTGATCCTGCTCTTCCTGCAGAGCCGGATGACATTCGCGCGGGAAGGTAATCAAATTACGGCCGAACAATGGTACGGCGGTGGCGTTGAGACACTGAGCGCAGCAAGGAGACTCATTTCGTGCGCTAATCTCGCCTGATCGTCCATCAGGAAAGAGGTTAACCATTGCGAATTACCGTACACGGGCTGTGGCGAAAGAACTCGAGAGACTGTCAATCAAGCGGCAAGCGACGTCACAGCTGTCACTGGTGAGACAGCTGACGGTAAGGTGGCGTTCGGGCGCTGGCAATCGATTCAAAGCGGTCGAAGCGTTGCATACTTTAAGGCGCAAACAGCTAACCCATGTGCGGGGCACGTTTGACTTTCACACTGAACGCGACCCACGCAAGACAGCGCACGAAACAATTCAATTCGTAGCCCATTTGTTTTTTTTCTCTCTCTTTTTGTTTGTTTTTGCTGCGAGCAGCTAAACAGAACGCCAACTGCCCTTGCTCTCGCTCGATGGTCGCGCCCGAATGGCTGTACGTATGTGCCGAGATTGCTAATCGGGAGATTTTTAATTACAACGTTAATCCTTTTCACGAGCTAGCCCTGCGGGTCGTTTCGGTGCTCGCCCCGTCCGGTGCTTATCTTTCGCTTTCATTGCGCCGCTGTGCTGGCTGGGATGGTGTTTTTTTTTCTTCTTTCGTGTCATTTTTACTGCTCTTGCTGCTCCCTGCGTCGAACATTATCGTGGTCGGTTTCATTTTTCTTCTCCAACCCACGCGCCATGAGTGTGTCGTTTTCTCTTTTTTTTTATTTCTCATGCTTCCCGCCGGGGGAGCTGGGGGTTTGTTTGCAGTGCCTTTGGTCCATCTTGCACACCCACACACACAGCCATACATCATCACCCGGTTGCCATTCTACCGCCGCCTGCTACCCGGCGGAAAAAAGGGCCCCGAACCCTATTTGATTCAATTTTTACCGTAAATTTGTTGTCAATTTCGATTACAACCGTCGTGGTCTCCGCTCGCTGGCTATCGTATATCTTTCCGCCATGGCAGCGGCCACCGGTCAGCTTCCTTCCCCTCTGCAACTTCCCTTCCACCCCACTCACACACACACACCGGTGAGACGCGGGCGCATTAATTTATTTTCGCTACCGGCAATTTTCGGCCCACCGCCACGCTTGTTTTCGGGTGGCTGTGGGGGCGGTCGGCCACAGTATATTTAAAATTTAAATGATCCGTTCCGGTGGCCGGCCGGTCAGCGAGCGAGCTGCACCTGAGCCGCCGGAAGGTTTGTTTCACGCGCGCGCCTTCGCCGGGATTGAATTTCCAGCGTGGTTTGCCAGTGGTAATGACTTTACGGCCGGTGAGCGGGCGATTTTTACCACCCTCCGTTTTTGCCGCCGAGCCGTCCGGTTTGCTGTCACTGGAGATTTCTTTCTGGGGAAACCAACAAAAAATAAATAAAAAAACAAAATTTAAATTTATGGCACAAAAATCGTTGCGGAGAGTTCGATTAAACGGAACATTTTTGCACTGCACAATAACAAGGTGATAAAAAGTTATTACGAATGATGACATGAGATGCGTATTGCATACCTTCGCGAGTAATCAAATGGCGCCTACAAGTAGGCATGCTGTATGTCGAAAACATGAAGCGAAATTTGAACGACAAAGAAATACGTTTTTTTTTAATAATAAATGATGTTATTTATTTCAAACAAAAACCAGTGTAGTGCACATAGCCTACATTTAGACAGATTATACTACTTTATTGAGAATGGGCAAGTAGTGTCGAAAAGAACGAAGTAAATAATACTCTGTATTTAATAAAACTACTCAGATTGCATTCATTTAGGCGTTAGGAAAACTCACCTGCGCCTGGAACTTATGCACTGTCGTCGCGAGACTCTTGCTAGGCGAAAAATTGTCCTCACGAGGGGACACGTACCAGAACACACTCACACGAACGGTGGCGTGCAGCAATGTAAACAAGGGCCCCCGCCTCGTGCAAACCGGGCGATATCGCATTTCGTCAGCATTTTCGCTGCCGCTGCTGCTCGATTTCCTGGCAGCGAGGGATGGGGGAGGCTGCTACGCTACGTGACACTCACGACGGCATGACAAGGCATTAAGCAAATCGCTCATTTTCCAGCGGGGCCTTGGTCGCAAGCGGATGCCGGCTGCACCGTTTGATGTGTTTACCGTCGAGTGTGTCTGGTGGAGCTCGGAGGTCGAGGTTTTATTTCGCTGCTAGCGTAATTAAATCACGACCCACGAGCAACGAGCTTGGTGCGTTCTGTGCGCCCTGGTCTTGTTCAGGGAGAGAAGGGTTGGATAGAAGGAAAAAAAAACAGACAAACCTAACCAGCAGCAACCCTTTCGCCGGGCCTTTCTGGAGGGGAAGAGCCCTCGCGGTGCGACATTCCAACCAAAAAACGAACTCTCCGGGTCCAGCTTCTCGGAAAACTTACCCAGCCCGGGCACTAAAACCAAACACCAAACCGACCAAGAGAGTGAGAGAGAGAGAGAGAGAGTGGACGGGGCTCGGCTGCTTAAGCACACAACATAAATTACACTAATTACGGTGATAAATTTCCACCACAAATCGGGACAGGGAAGGTGGGAGCGGTGGGAGCGAAAAAGGTGTTTCACAGGGATAAAACTGAGAACGTGGGGAGCGGTGGGGTGCGAAATCTCCGGATGCAGTCGGAAGAGTAAACACGCACGGCAAATGCATACCGTCCGTGCCGGGTCGCAAAAGCTTGGGTCATCAGTTTCAGCCCGATTTCTAACCATTCCTGCCGGTGAGCAGGGCGATGGTAGCGGGCGAAGGAGAAGGGACAAACGGATTCTAAGCCAATAAATTCCACACCATCGAAGGCAATTTTACGGCGGTCCTGGCCACCGGTCGGCTCGGTTTTCTGCCGCACGCAGCATGCAATTGCCTAACTTTCGGGCGCAAAAAGGGCCGCTCGCAGGCTGTGGTGCACCGGTGCTGTGAAGATTTCGCTCCGGCGATAATTAAAGATAATCGATTGCACGATTTACTACCACCGCATGCGCCGCCCCTCTTGTTTCTCCTCCCTGTCCCTCCCCCGGCGGGAATTTGCATTTGCGAATGCAGAGACGGCACTGCATTCGGGCGCCCATACGGTGCGGGATGCGCTTGCTAAAGCACACACACACGTAGGAGTATACAATTTGATTTCATTGAAACAGTTTAAGCCCGAAGCGGGGCCGGCGAGGCAGCGGCATCGGGACTGCCGACGGGCTCGATGAGTTCCTCCCTTGGAGGCGAGTAAATGTTTGCTCAACGGGGCGCAACGCCTGTTAAAACAGCGTCCGGCCGATGCACCGGCGGTGGGTGTATGGGAAGGGAGTGCGTCATCAGTTTAACGTCACCCGAACCGATTTGCGAACCCTTGTGCGAGATTTCGCAGCGAGCTGAATGCGCAATCGATCGGTCCTCGGGATGGTGCGATTTTTTCCCTTCCCTTTCTTTTCGCCCATAGCAACGTTCGGGAGGATTCGGCAGGGGAGGAGGGGGACCGAGGCGGGCACACGTGAGCTTGCAAGTTGAAGAAACTTCGTCCCGGGCACCCTTTCCCCCGGTGGCATTGAATGGAAGAAATTTACGATTTTAATTAAAAAACTTTCAACCCCGTTCGGCTGCCGTCGAAAATCCCCGGAGCTGGCCGGGCCAGGTTGGGATGTTGCTGCCCGAGGCGAAACAGGTAAATCAGGTTACCATGGCACGCTTCCCAGCCGAGCCGGATGCGTAACTTTCGGCGAAAGTCCTGCAAAAGATTTCCCTACCCCCATCGCTGGAAGAAGGTAGCGAATTCTTCGCATTATTGCATCAAAGACGCCCGGTATTGCGGGATGGAGTGGGTTGGGGACCAAATCCTTGACCATGGTGACACATTGCAGCACGGGACCAATCGAGCGTGCCGAAAAGGACAGGCGCGCGCGTACGCTCGTGTGTGTGTGCACCAGAAGAATGCGAACCATTTCACATATCCCGCAGCAAATCAAGCGTCAACCGGGTGCGGGGCGGAGGAAGGAGCCGGGTTTCGGGACGGTCGGTGCCGGCTTCTTCGCAAATCTTCACGTGTGCGGAAATTATGTATGTTTATTGTCCCGGTGACGGGTCCCCGGGGCTGGCCGCCACCCCCACCAGCCAGCACCAAGCCGGACTCAATCAAATTAAATATTAACCGTCCTCAATTTGTCGCCGCCCTTTCGGCATGTGAGCTCTCGGGGGTTTTTTTTCTCTTTTCCTTTTTTTTTGTTTGTTTGAAGTCACCGTCCAGTTGTCCGGTCCGGGCTAGGCAAACGGGAGGGAGCAGTGGAGAGGGAGAGCGGGATTTTGGATTTTATTTTCCTTCCGGTTTTCCTCACTGCGAGAGGATTTCTTGCATTTTATTGCCACTCAAAAACGTGTTTTGAGCGCACCTTCCATCCCCGGCCCCCAGGGTACCATCCAGGCGCGGTGCGAGGGAAAAGGGAGGAGGGCTAGCAAACGAGGCAGCGAATATTTTATTCATTCGACCAATTCGTAACTGACGTTATTAGTTTTTTTTCTACTCTCTCTCTCTCTCTCTGTTCCGGGTCCCCATATTGGAATTTCTGTAACATCTTCCCGTGAAGTAACGCCTAAATGTAGGCAAATATGTTCGAGCTGTATGTTCGGGCGCGATCTCAGGCGCACCCTTTTATTTTATTTTTTTTTGTTTAAATCGCCCCGAACACAAACCGAGGTGCGTTTGCTATTAGCAATGCAAATTAGTTTCGCGCGCGATTAGTGCCCCCCC
>JXXA01006547.1:0-11646 GCA_000956255.1 Anopheles punctulatus
GAGTTACATGTAACCGCCCGGCAGCGGTCATTTGCCTTCTTTTGGGCTACCTCCCCCGAATGACGCGTGCCCTTTCGTGCTGTGGATTTGTACACGGATTCAATTTTTCCCTGTGGGTATGACTAGCCTCCACCATCGGCAGACTGGAATGACCCTCGAATTACCAGCACAGCATGTGGTTGCGGCTCGTAATCCGGCCTCGTATCTTCTCTTTCGCGCTTCTTGTTTCTTATTGGAATGATGGTAGTTTAATTCCTATTGGTAAATCCATCAGAGTTTGGGAAATTAAAAGTGAAAGCCTGCCAGCAACTAGAAGAACAGAAAACGCGCTTTTCCAAGCACGTACCATGGCTTCTCCAGGTGTGAGCCCTGCGAGCTGGATGGGGGTCGTCTATCGTCACTTATGCTAAACATGGTAGCGCACGGTGGGACCCGCACCTATTTGGATTATTTTATTTGGTGAGCTGAACCTCCGGTATGCTTTTTGCTGCTATGGCGGTGGCGTACGTACCACACACCGGATTACTACCATCATCAATTAACATATAACAATAATCTTGCCGACAACAGCAGCCGCCAGCCCCGCAGTAGAACCGCTGGCGTACGGTGGAATGGGGGTGCTAGTGATATCGATCGTCCCGACTAGTAGCAAACCACACCCGTTTTTGTCGTCTATTTTCTCTCGATAAGAGTTTTCTTCGCTGTAGCAGCGGCAGCGTACAAATGTCGTAAAAGTTAGCTGGCGAAAGTAACTGGTTTTTTTATTTGCCGGCCATACAATTTCCAATACGGGTTAGCAATGATACGGTGCTCGTTGTATTCTCTGTTACCGGTCGTCAAGAGAAAACTTGCCGTACCCACCACGTCACCGTACACCGGACTAGTTCACTAGGTGAACTCGATGCTGCTGCTGATGATGGTACCCTTGCATGCTTGCTAGGATTCCAGCTAATCCCGCAGGGGGGCTGGTTGGAAAGTCGTCAATCTGGTTGTCGGAAGACAGACCAGATAGAAACTGCAACAAAATTCCGGTTTTTTTTGTGTATCGTACACACCATCGCGAATTTTGTCTCGTTTGACGAATTTGAGGTTATGAAACCCCATCGGTTTTGTAATAGCCGTCAAGACAAAGTGGGTCAATCTTAGCGATGGGGAAATCTAGAGGATGTTCCAGCTCCAGTTCCGATTCTTGGCAGATATAAATTTTAAAAAAAATCTGTCTTATCTAGTTTTCAGTCAAATTACTCCATAGTCTGAATTCTGAAATGATATTCTGGATAGCGCTGGGCTTTTTCTGGGGGTAGGGATGTGGATAAATAATGTGTACAAATAACACAAACTATTCTAAGAAGGCTTCCATGAAAGCCGTAATAAACGGAAACGCAATTTTATTGGCAAATATCGATTGAGTATAATCAGAGCCACTAAAAATTCAATCGGGAATTCCAATGCAAATTTGATGTCAATAGAGAAGAAAAGAATAATATTATTAGTAAAAAAAAACGAACGTGTAAATAAACCTTGTAATCCCTTTCGGATACTCTCATTATTTCTCGGTCCTCAGTGCAACGGCGTCGTCGCGATAAATGTAGACAAATAGCAGAGGAAAAAAGTAGAGTTTCGAGTGTGGAAAACCTGTGATAAAAAAGTTCATTATAATTTCACTTTACCCGCACAATTGCCGTACTTGTCCGGGGCACGGGTGGCATAAGCAAAATCAGACGACGGCCGCAACAATGGCCGGTTCATTATCACCCCGCCGGGGGTTGGTGGCACACTTCACTGTTCGTTGGTAATTGCAATTTCGCCAGCAAAATTCGCGTGCAATCAGTGATCTCTCCTCTGTGTCGCGCTTTTAAAGGGAGAACACTGCTTTACGCGCCGCGTTCTGCTTCGTGTTCTGATAGTGATGGTGAGGAAATGTAATTCACGCTTCCTTAGTTCGGGCGCGGCCCCTGTGCCCGTTCCTTAAGTCAATTACCAGCCGGGCGTGAAGGATTCCTAGACAAAATGGGGGAAAAGAGGAAGACGGCAGCGTTGGGTTATTCACTGCGCGATTTCTTTCATTATCTCTTGTTATTTTTCTCGAATTCTTTGTGTAAGCCATAGAAAATTTCTTCACAGCCCGCTGTGGGCGAGTTGTGCCGTGCCTGGCGTGGCCGAGATCGATTTGGTTCGCGTGCCTACTTTAATGAACCGTCCCCCAGCAGTAGCACCGCCACAGGCGCTAGACCCGAAGCATTCGATCGTTGCGCCGGTACTAGAACTTTTCTAAGAGGGCACGTGTGTGTGGATCTCTATGCTGCGGCACGAAGATATTCCACCGTGCCGTGATAGGCCATCTATTGAAAATCCACCTGTTCCGAAGGGGGGAGAGTGGTAGGAATAGCTAAGGATGTGTGTGTGTGTTTTTTTTTTACATTACTTCCTTCCCACCGACACTCGACAGTTTCAACAGGCCGGGACACGGGTACGGGAGTTCTATTGTGCCAAGCGTGAAAGTTATGATGAAGAGGCACATGAATCATTAATTTTTCTCATTTTTCCACGTCGAAATAGCGCTCGAGGGATAATTATTGGTTCCGAAAGACTAATCACTATTTCGTTTCGATAATATTATATGTTGCTGCCGTTGTTGTTTGATTTTCATTCTCTCTATTAAAGGCAACGTAAACAAAAGTCTCGTTGTTGCTTGATGGATGTTTTGTAGAGTAAAGAAATGCTAAGGAATTAATACAATCGCTCACATTTTTACGTTTGATTATGAAATAAGTAGATTGAGTGTTGTTACGCAGGAATGAAAGATTTTTGAATCTGTAAAGAAAGAATGTTAAAAGATGACTTTGAAATTCACAAATTACTATATGCTAGTGCTGTACATAATACATAAAACCGTATTTTGACAACATTAGAAACTAATGATATGAATATGATATTGATAATTTTACATATATTTACCATATTGTACATTTTCCTCTCTTTTCTCTCTTTCTCTTTCCACTTTTTTGTTTCTTAAATACGCCGTGTTATCATCGTTGTATTGTTTCTTCTTCTGCTGCAAAAAAAAATGTTTTAACAATCCGTATAATTCGCGATTCTGTGTGTATGTGTACAAAACAATCCCAACCCCTGCAACGCCATTAAACCAACAATTACACCCTGCGTTCTGTACCAAAACGATAATATAATACAATCCCTGTACCATACGAACGTCCCCATCCGCGCCACGCAAAACACGATGATGGGATGCATCCGACGACAATCTACGACGATGATGATGATGCGCAGGTGATATCGGCGTACTACGATCAAAGCGGTTCGCTGGTGATGGGACCGCGCACCGGAACGCCAATGCGTCTCGTCAGTCCGGCCCCGCCGGTCCTGGTGCCGCCCGGTGCCGCTGGTCCGCGGGCTCCACAAGCACCTCCGCTCTATCCACCGCAGCCCCAGACTGCCCAACAGAACGTGTACTCGGCTCAGAACGGAACCAATGTAGGAGGTACGTATAGCATGGGAAACGCTTCAGTTCGTCCGAGCAAGCAGTTGCATCTCATCGGGAACATTTTGTATCATGTTGTTGTATAATCTTCCACATTCGTAACTTTTTCTTATCTTATCAATGCGACAACTTGCGTACCCATCATGTAATTAAGATAACATTATTACTTTGTTTAAACAAAACATTACTATATCATGTAAATATGTTCCTTGTGAGCTTTTATTGTTTCTATAAATTTCGTTTTAAAAATCCCGCGAAATGTAATAATGATGTAAATTTGAAATTTATTAAGCAATCTTTCCGAGCGAACGAATTGCTCCGAAAAAAAATCCACCTCTTTAAGGAACGAGTTAAAGAATGATCCAATTATATTTGGTTATTTTTCGAATGAAAATATAAAGGGAATAATTTGTTTTCGATTTTTGTATAATTTTTAAAACATTCGTATCTGTATACCGCAATACTCTCCGGGTTCGTTTAGGTATACTTGGGTCAGTGGTGTGTTTGATTATTGCCCCTTAGCTACTTCACAATCGCTTTCAATCAATACGACCACGCTGGACACACCGGGTACCACGAATGCCCCAGTACCGTACTTTTCTTCTTTGCTCATGTTCCCATCGGCAAGAGAAAATAGATGCACACACACACAGTCGAGTAGATGCGAGATCAAGTTTCTCTGCAATTTTCTATCAATCAGTGATTGATCGCTGTACGATAGGGAATGAAATGTTTGTAAAATGAGTGCCAGGTTTTTCTCTTTTTTTTAAAGCTTGTACCGCAGTGCGCTACAACATACACCAGGGGACTTGGGAGAAGGATCCCTTCAAGTGATGGATAGCATCCAGTTGCATTTACGCCGTTCTCCACCGTTGAAAGCGGGGTGTAATTTGAAAATGGAATTATATTTTCCTACCAGCGAACACCAGCAGAGTTTGCCAAGCCGGGCGTTTGGCACGATATTATGTGTGTCCCACAGTCACGCGCCCCCGTCTCTAACCATTATCGCCATTATTATGGTGTGCAGTGCGGCTGTTGTTGTTGTCTCGCGAGCGGCACCTACCGATGAAAAACAGGTGAAGCACACACCATTCCACTAGCATAGTGCGCAAACCTGGAGGGAGGAGAGCTTTCACGCGGCATCGTCCAACACTGAACACCCGCTCGGACATGGGAATGAAAGCATCTTTGTCACTCGTTCGAGTACGGTGGAAAATCTAAGTCACCGACCGACATTACACCGATTAATTACGGGTTGCATTGCCATCCATCTGTGTACCCGTGCCCTTGATTTAGTGCAAAAGCAGGAGGGGGGGGGGAAGTAACAGGACGCGCAAAGAAGACATGCGGAGAGATATTCATCGCTGCATCGTTTGCACTGTGGCGCATAGCAGAGCACAATGAAGAATGTATAGGTGCATTTCATTGAAAAACCCTTCAAACCCCGGCTAACGATAATGAAGCTATGGGAACATGCTAATTAGTTTTCATTGTTGGAAGCACAAATAAAAGTATGTTTAGATTTCTCTCTTTTTCGAAAAGTGAAGATTCATTATTTTAAAAACTGTTGCGGAGTCGATATTCGATCTATTATCGTCAATTGGTTAGCCCTGTGTTTCATTTCTTCAGTTTTATCAGTTTATTTATATTATACAACACTGCTGGCTGGTCTCACCAATTTTTACAATCGTTAAGATCCAATGCCGGTTTATAGAAGTCTCAGTAATGACGTAAACATTCCTGCAAAATTACGTTATTTATACAAAAGACGCTACTTACTCAAAACGCACCAAAAACTATAAAGCGAATCATGCTTATCAACAGCGACAAATGATGTGCAAATAAACGATTATTATCGTTTCTGTACTACCAATTGCATACTTTTTGGGTCACATTGAAGATGTCAGACCGAAGCATGCAATTTAGTTTGGCTTATTTTCAACCGGCTCAATAGGCAAATATTTTGTTCCTGTGTAATTAATTTTGCTCAATCTTAATTTTCTACCACATTTTGAAAACTGTTGCACTCGGTTGCACTCTTGAAGGTTATGTTTCGTTTCGTTGCGGTTTAGTCAGCTGAACTGCATAGTTGGATACGATCTTAGATGGCTCAATGATGGCGATAATGATGATGTAGATGATAGCTCCCCGCACTGGCTAACACGAATAAATGTGTCTGATTTGATCTTTCACTACAGCGTACGTTTTCTCCTGTATATCGTTTTGCTCTGCTTGCTGCCGGCGATGCTTACCACAATGGCAATATAAAATTGTGTACCATTTGAAGCGAAAGGGTGAATGGCACAGGTAAACTGCTGCCCACGATAGCATTTGGAAATCTAAATCTAAAGATTAGCACCACTGTTGTTTAAGATTGTACCAATAACATTACCTAAATCGCACCGATTGTGTCTGCAACCGACACAATTCGTTAATCTGCAACTACACCACGGATCGGATATTGATTTTTGTGGCTAGTCCAGAAGCCTTGTCTCACCGGCCCCACGCAGCACCCGGTCGGCCGGCGTCTAGATAATAGAAACGTAAAAACTCATCGAGTTGGAAAAACTCCTTGTTGCCACCTTTTCGCGGGCCGATTACACAAATGCGCTTTCACAAGAAATTTCTTCTCCTGTTCCGCGAGTTTGCCATTCTCATTCCGCGCCTCCTGCACGGCGCTGCGTCTCTCTGGGTGCCGAAATCATTCCGCTAGGTACAAAGTTTTCCGGGAAAATCCAGCGCGACGATCCCCTTCCCCTTCGTACCGCTGAGGCGCCATCATAGGCGCAAACTATCTTCTTACAAAACTGTCTCTCTGTCAATTGTCTCCGGTAGGGTGGCTTGATTGGTTTTGTTTAGCCACGGCAGTTTCGGTTCCCATTTGAGTGACAGGTTTACTTTCTTCCCGGTGGCGTCGGAAGGGGGTTTACCTTAACCCCCGGACGGAGAGTGGAGTTAGAAGCTGCTTCGCTCTTGTCGTCTATTGCATAACATCGATTAACGGCGCGTTTCGACGTTTTCGTTTTGCCGTCGTCGATTGGTGTGAGGTAATGGAAACGTATAATGAGCAAATACCGCCCCCAACAACCGGCTTCAACACCGGCCGCAGTAATTATCGCAGTATCGCAAAACCCCTTCAAACGGTCGCTTTTCTTGTGCCGGCAGAAGGAAGCCGCCTTTACTTCTATCTGTTTCCTGTCAAATTTCACCAACCAACTTTCATGGAAGTATTCGTTAAATTTGGACAACTTGAAACCTTCCATAGTAATGGATCCATTTACCAGTAGGGAAATGAGTTGGAGAATTGGATTATGCAAACATAAATTCAATTTAGCTTTAGTTTAAAAATCGTCGTTTAAACAACATTAGTATGACAAAACAGCATTATTGTAATACTGGCGTAGTATACTGTCCAGCGCTAGATTCGTGAATGTTCGACTAACTTTACTTATGCCTTTCCGTACTTTCCAATCCAACTAGGACTCGGTGCCTTGAACACATCTTCCCTGACCACCCGTCGGGATTCCTTTGATCGCAACACATCGGCCTTCAGTCCATCGATGGACTACACCTCGGGTGCCTCGTCGAACACGATGGCAATGAATGCGGCGGCTCCGTGGCCGCTACTGCCGCAGCACACAAGTGGCCAGTCGGTACCGGAAATTACACGGGGCTCGGCACGGTAGCTGCCGCCTCGGCCAGCCCACTCGGCCCATCGCTCACCCCACCACCGATGGCCGGGCTCGGGGCGCTAGTGAAGAGCCGCGCGCCCGGTGCGGAAACCAAATTCCGCCAGGTGAATCCCGGCCTTATACCCGGCATCTCGACCGCCAACGCGGCCATGTTCGGCACAACCAACAGCCCCGCCCAGGCCATCCTCTCTCGGCTGTCCAGTGCGGTGGCTCGCCCATCGGCCGTTCCTGCCGCTGCACCGGCCGTCGCAGGCGTTGCACCGGGACTCGAGCGTCCACCGGGTCGATCGCGCCTGCTAGAAGACTTCCGCAACCAGCGCTTCCCGAACTTGCAGCTGCGCGACCTGTCGAATCACATCGTCGAGTTTTCGCAGGATCAGCACGGTTCGCGCTTTATCCAGCAGAAGCTCGAGCGGGCGACCAGCCTCGAGAAGCAGCTGGTGTTCAGTGAAATACTAGGCGCCGCGTACAACCTGATGACGGACGTGTTCGGCAACTACGTCATCCAGAAGTTCTTCGAGTTCGGTTCGCCGGAACAGAAGCAAGCGCTTGCACAGCAGGTGAAGGGGCACGTACTACCGCTCGCTCTGCAGATGTACGGTTGCCGCGTAATACAGAAGGCGCTGGAGAGCATTCCGGCCGAGCAGCAGCAGGAGATCGTCCGCGAGCTCGACGGGCACGTACTGAAGTGCGTCAAGGACCAGAACGGCAACCACGTGGTGCAGAAGTGCATCGAGTGTGTCGATCCGGTCGCGCTGCAGTTCATCATCGATGCGTTCCGCAACCAGGTGTACTCGCTCAGCACGCACCCGTACGGGTGCCGAGTGATCCAGCGGATACTGGAGCACTGCACGCCCGAACAGACGGCTCCGATACTGGCCGAACTGCACGCCAACACCGAGCAACTGATTCAGGACCAGTACGGCAACTACGTCATCCAGCATGTGTTGGGTAAGTACAAGGTGTCTCGAATGCCCGAAAAGAATTGGACGTGAAGTGAAGAGACCGGAATTGGTCAAACGATTGTGTGTCCGAGAAAAGTAACCATTCTGCTCGTCATCAACTCTTGTTGTTTCAAACCATTCAGTCATTTGGAATGATTGGAGTTAATTTTTTGTTTTTTTTTACTGTTCACTCTTCAATACATGAATATGGTTCAACATAAAGCTATATAAGAATAATTATAATGACATGTCTGGACTAACGAAATGGCATATGGTACAAGGTTTTGAAATGAAGTACATAAACACTAACCAACTTCTCCCTACTTCACAGAGCATGGTAAGCCCGAGGACAAGTCTGCGCTAATCGCAAGCGTGCGCGGTAAGGTGCTAATTCTGTCGCAACACAAGTTTGCATCGAACGTAGTGGAAAAGTGCGTTACGCATGCTACCCGTGCCGAGCGGGCTCTGCTAATAGAGGAAGTGTGTTCATTCAACGATGCGTAAGTATCGGACGATGTGCTCGACGATGAATAATTTGTATTGTTTTAATCAATCCGTTTCGATCGTTACCCTCTCTCGCCTCTCCCACAGAGGACTGCACGTCATGATGAAGGATCAGTATGCGAATTACGTGGTGCAGAAGATGATTGACGTATCGGAGCCGACGCAGCGCAAGGTGCTGCTGCACAAGATTCGGCCGCACATGAACTCACTGAAGAAGTACACCTACGGCAAGCACATTATCGCAAAACTGGACAAATTTTCGCTCAAAACTCCCAACTCGCTTGCGGGAGGAGCCGGTAATGCTGCCGCAGGCGCCGGTGCCGGTGGCCCAGCCGCCCCGAATGCCAACGGCACAGCCGGAGGCGGTGGCGGAGGCAGTGGTGGTCCGGCAGCAAGCAGTGCTGCCACCAACGGTAGTGCAGCTGCCGCCGGTACGAATGGCACCACCGTCGCAGAACTCGCCGCCAACGGTCCCACGAACGGTGCTGGTGTAAGTAATGGCGCGAACGCCAACGGTACCGGTGGGGGTGTATCTCCCGGGTCCGGTTCCGACGGTGGCGCTGGTGGTGTGTCATCAAATACCGGTGCCGCCGGTAACAGCGCCAACGGTGCGGCGGCCGGTCTACGTCCCATCGGACCACCGACCAACGGCGTCATGTAATGTGGGAAACAAACTGGACAAGAAAGAAGGGAGCGTGGGAGTAGTGTAAATAGCTTTTTTTCGAATATCAACACTGCGAGAAAACTCCTTTGTGTGCGCTTTAGCCGCACACTTTACGGCAACATATGTCCCGAGTACTCGCACCGTAAAACACAGCAGCGGAGAAACGCTCCTTGAATCGGGTGCGATCGAATAACGAATAGGAAGGGAAGTTTTCCGCCTTCTATAGGAACTCGTAGGCCGTAAGAATGTGTGTAAATGTACGCTCCTTTTGCGTTTTTACTACATCCGTCGTTCGTGAACGTAATTGCTCTGAACTGTCAGGCAACTATTGACATATCTTTATGTTATTTACCATTATATTTCTTTACGTGTTATACACCGGCGAAGCGTATTGAGCAAACGCTAGGCGAAACATGAAATAGTTTTCGTCCTCGAACATATGAAGCCCAGGCAAGCACGGGAACTACGTCCCGATGAAGCAGAAGCAAAACTAGCAAAGCGAGTGTGTATGTAATATTTTCCTTTATTTTGTATAACCCTCTCACGGTCCGTGTACATTTTTAGTTCGTGTACGATGTTCGATCTCAATTTCTAGCGAGGAAGCGAAACCACTACCACAAAAAGAAAAACGAGCGTAATGGGTAGCAAAGTGACGAAACGAAAGCAAAACATGAAGCAACCTTTTGGCCAAATTTGTTTCGTTCATCGATAATGCAACGATGTTATTTCTTAAACGCCTTTGTGTACATAATAATATGATTTTCTCTAGCGTTCTCTAGTAGCAAAGCAGAACAAAGCCAACTCAAGTACTCATCCAATTTCAGTTAATAGTGAACTCAACGACACACAACGAACCACAAATTCGTTCGCGAAATCACAACGGCATCCGCGTGATCCGCAATTCAAACATTGCGCCTGAAAAGAAAATCCTAAACCTAAACTGGTTTTAACGAACACGCCATGTACGTGCGCGCAAGGAAAAAAGAGAGTTTGATTCGATTTGTTCTTGCTTATTTAGTGTGTCTATATATATATATATCTCAATCACGTTTGCATTTTGCTATTAAAACTATGCAGTAGAAGAATTTGTAACGTTTTGCGTAAAAGCAAAATTTAAGGAAAATATTATCAATGAAGTAAAGCAAATGGTGTACATGTGTGTATGTGTGTATGTGCGTGTGCGTGCGTGTGTGTGTGCGAGTGCTGGATTCCCTGGCGATGAAACATTTCTTGTGAACGTAATATTTATAATAATCGCACATTCGCACACGACCCCACGACATACATACATACATCCATACATACACCCATACTCATTAACGTAAAACGTAAAACTAATACAATTAATACAACTGTAGCAAAACGAAAAATTAGAAAATACACACGCGGCATACATGTGTGTGTGTGCGTGTATGTCGGTGTATGAGAGGCAAACACAAAGTGAATATGTAAACGATGGAGCTTACTATCTGTTGTGTTGTGTAGCTGAGTGTTTTGCACTATTCGGTGGTATACTCATCAATCGAACTATTGGAACTAGAGGCTGCCGTTGCTAAATAAAATTTGCAATTAGACTTATAATCATAGGATGCGAACATAAGCGAGGGGTAGGGAGCGTAGAGAAGGGAAGAGAAGCGGAATAGTCGCCATTAGCAGCGAAGAGTATTACTAAATCCATTCTTGCACATGCTTGAACTGAACGAAATGATGCCGAAATGAACACACATGCCCGAGAACTACTGGAGAGAAGAGCGACACGCGAAGGCGTCTCACACGAGTTACACGTGAAATGCTGCTTATAAAATGCTTATGTGGCGTACCTTTTTCCTGGACAGTATATGAACACACACACACACACCATCAGGAGCGGTACACACGACAGCCATTCAAAGCAGGCAGACAGACGATCAAACAGCCGACAGTCTCTCGAAGGCTGTTCGGTTTATCGTATATCTCTCCGCTCGCTCCCACCCGGGTTTCAGGGATGATTTTCGTCCCGTCGACTAAGGGCATTTAGTTGAACGACGGTAGAGTAACTTTTTGTCTACTACTTCCCTCGTTTGGTGTTTCTTGCGCACACGCGTTTTAAGTATATTCAGCATGGAACGAACGAACAAAATGGCGACAGAAAAAAAGAAAGTACGCGTGGGGACGCGTGCATAAGCAAGAGCTGTATGCATGTGTGTAGCGTACCGTAGTGAGGAAAAGCAGTATCAATTATTTTTAATTATTACTAGGAAACAAGCTGGCATAGGGATCATTTTTTCGAAAAACAAAAATTAAGACAACATGCATGATGTGTGGCGCACATGTTTGATAGATGTTTGTAGGCGAAACATTGAA